>JACXGK010002312.1:0-47639 GCA_016801125.1 Novumbra hubbsi | reverse complement strand
AATATATGATATCGACGTGCAGGGAGCAGATGAACAAGGATACTTAACTGCCTTTTCAGAACCCTTCCCAGGTACCTGTATCTCAGTCCAAATCTAAGACCTCAGGTGAAATGTCATGACACACAAAATGTGTGTATCAGCCTGGGGCTTTCACTCCTTGAAAAAGGAAAAGCTTTTTGTCAATAAGTTATTGAATTAATAAGCATAACCTAGTTACCAACTGTTCTTATCTGTTTAGAAAATGACAGACTGTTTTGTGGAAAGAGATATTGGGAAATATTCTGTGTGTTGCATTTTGGTAAAGGAACATTAAATCCAGCTAATTTAACAGATTTGTTTTAGAAGGATCAGACACATTAATGAATCCTAACCATCCACTTTTCACTTGCTTCAATGTCTTGTTCTCTCACCTTACAGTATCATACCCTGAAATGCATTTTTTCTAAATGGGTGCAACAAACAGTACAATTGACTACTAAGTACATGAACTCAGTATTGAGTTCATGGGATGTCATGGGATGTTACAGGGATGTCACGGGATGTTACAGGGATGTCACGGGATGTTACAGGGATGTCACGGGATGTTACAGGGATGTCACGGGATGTTACAGGGATGTCACGGGATGTTACAGGGATGTCATGGGATGTTACAGGGATGTCATGGGATGTTACAGGGATGTCATGGGATGTTACAGGGATGTCATGGGATGTTACAGGGATGTCATGGGATGTTACAGGGATGTCATGGGATGTTACAGGGATGTCATGGGATGTTACAGGGATGTCATGGGATGTCATTTGGATGTTAAGGGATGTTATTGGGATTCCATGGGATGTCGTGAGATGTTATTGGGATGTTATTTGGATGCCTATCACACTGAAGAATATTCTGGGTCTTAAACTCTAGAACACATTTCTTTCTGATAGAAGCCTATCTCTATATAGTCTACTTCTGATAGAAGCCTATCTCTATATAGTCTACTTCTGATAGAAGCCTATCTCTATATAGTCTACTTCTGATAGAAGCCTATCTCTATATAGTCTACTTCTGATAGAAGCCTATCTCTATATAGTCTACTTCTGATAGAAGCCTATCTCTATATAGTCTATGAATTGAAGGCTTTTAAGACATCGGTAGGCGACTACTGCTTTGACTTTCCTTTCCAATTTTAGAATATCTCTTTCTCTTGCTTCCTCCCACTCCCTGAAACCAACCAAACACAAATGGCATTTAAAAAAAAACAAATAAGTAGCTCATATTCAGCTCTGCTGGACGCTCCCCCATCAGGTGACACCCCTGGTTATGTCACAGTCCCCTCACTGTGATTTCTACCCCATCTCTTGATCTCTAATACAGTAGCTAAACTGAATGGCAGGTGATCCACTTTTCCCTGTTTACACGGAGAGACAGTGTTTACCAGTGGATTTCTCCTCTTTAATTAGCCAACGCCAACTCTCATTTTCTTTATCTGCCTGAGGAAAATTAGGGTGCTCATGCATCAGAGCACTTCTGCCGTGCACTCGCCAGTTTCCCTGGCAGGCTTTGGCCTTAATGTGGACTTAAATATAAAACTCAGAGCTGCTGCGAAACGTCACATGCCTGGCAAGGCCTACATCCAATTTCACAGGCTCTAGCTCTGAGTAATAAAGGCAAAGCAGGGGACGCAATGTGAAATAAACAAGCCTTTATCCTCAGAGACACAGCAGCACCTTCAACGCGGACATATAAAAGATTCATATGTTTTCTAATGTAAACTTCTTTTCTGGGAGCCTTATCTTGTTATTTGCTTCCAAAAAAACTGTTAAACAATTTGACAAAAAAAAGCAATGTTCACCTCTAGACCCCCTTGATCTCATTTCATCCCATTGCTCCGGTAAATTAAAGGTAAACATTTTTGTGAAAGAAACTGAAGGAGAAACAAGTGGGGAGTAAAATTACTTTTTGCTGATTTAATACATTTTAATTGCAGAGGGGTCCGAGTTTGACTGAAATAGTCTGTTCACAGTGCAAAATGTGGAACAGTCCATTTGCCTGGCTGGCTGTATATAGGCCAGTCCACTCCCCCAGGCTGACAACGTGTCATCCTGGGGTTACCCATTACCAAAGTCCAAAAAAAATCTCACTTCATCTATATTAACAGATTTATATTGACACGCCGAATCAATATGAATTAGTAATATCCTGGAACAGGGAATTGGCTATGTGTGTTTGAGATCAGAAGGCCTCACTGAAGAGATGAAAGGTTGCCACAGCAAGAATATCATATTAAACCTACTGTAAACCCTGCATATTAAGCCTACAGTACACCATGCAAACATACTCTAACCAAAGAGACAGCTTGTGATCGACCTCGGATGATTAAATGTCTCCCCCAGCCAGCAGAAGAACCCTGTAAATGTAGCAGCCAGATATGACCAATTGTTGTCACATACACTAGTTGGGGATGTTCCCTTTACTTCTCTCTGATGATACTGGTATACTAGTAACCTGGAATTTTAGTGCATTTGAGAATTTGTAAACTGGGATTAAAGTAAATAGTAACAACTAGTAAACTGGAATTACAGTAAAAAGTGACAACTTGTAAACTGCGATTACAGTACATCTGAACGAGTTTGTCTCAGGTGACTCTTGTCACAATTACAGGTCTAGTCCAAATTAGTTCTGAGTTTGTTTTTATGCAACATATGTAATAATGTCCTACTTCTGGGCCAAACAGGACACTACTCTGGCCCTATAGCTATAGTGAGGGAACTGTAAATTCACATCAGAGCTGCATTGCCAAGCATTAAATCCCTTTGATTGATCTAGATCAATACAGTCTGACCTATTCTGCTTGACTGGCTCTGCATTGGCCGCATCCTGACAGGAAGCTGTAATGATTGGCTGATTTGCCTTTGGCTGTCCAACAGTAAACACTGAAAAAAAAGCTTCACTGTGGTAATATATATGTCATCTTATTCATAGTTGGGCTACAGTGGATTGATCTGTTCTGGAGAACAAATTCTTTTAGATTTGAAGGCTCACATTAACTAAGGAGTGGCTGGATGTGGTTAGAGAAGATGACGGTTTAATACAACACCTTTATAAGTCCCTCAAGAAGAAGCAGTGTGCGACTTCTCTGCAATCTTAATGCACATTTCTTACCTGCGGGAGGCAAAAGCTCTCCAGGGTTGCTAGGGCTCTGGTTCCCTAGGATGGAGTGTCACATGCCTTCTCTCTTGGTACCTGCCTGTGACTGGGGGCACCAAGGGACTTGATCAAGCAGGGTTTGAGAAGGCGTGGGCTTTGATGGGGTGCTGCGGCAGCACCTGTTCCACGCTATACAATATTCCCAGAATGAATGTCAGGCTCAGTCACATTTATCTCAAACACACCCACAGGCAAGCTGCTCAGAAGACTCTCCAATCATGGGAGCAATTATTGCAATGAACACCTGAAGTGGCACTCTCACTTCCACTGTCACAGAAACTATTTTGAAGGGCATGCGTATGTCACTGACTCATAGAACATGGAGCGATTGACGACTTGCTCGTCAAGTTCTGGGGATAAAACCCCAAACCTGTCAGGCTGTACAGAAGATAAAAGGGTGACAAATTTCTCTCTCATTCTTATTATCATTGTGTAGAACATACTAAATACCTTAATCATATAGATTTATTTCACCTTTAAAAGATTAGCCTACATATATGACAGAATGTTTATATTCGACATTCTCTCAAACAGTCCTTTTTTGTAGTCTAGAGAAAATGTTAGATGACACAATGTCCATTGAATCTTGGTTCGCTTTGCAGCATGCGGACAATGTATAAACAATGTATAGCTGCGCCCGCGCGGTTTCTTCCCTGCCCACAGGTCTGTAGCGGCGGGATGGAGAATGCTGTTAGAATTCAACGTCAGATCAACTTTGATCAACGTCCCCCTGCTGGCCCAATTGGATGATCCTTATTCACAATAAGATACGATTTTCGGTCCACCACCATCTTTGAGAAAAGTCTGTGTTTTTTTTCCATTAGCGGCGGAAGATTCGATCTGCTGCAGTTACTCGCACCTCTCAATGTAGGCTACATCATAGCGCACAGTGAGAGCTTCTTACACATCTGTCGGATTTTCTGTGCGCATTGGTTTGGTTACATGGTTTTCTTATATCAGATACGTTCGAGGAGTTGAATTCAGAGGTCGAAGAAAATGGGGCATCGCGTAATTGCGACTGTCCTTTTTTTGTTGTGGCTTTTTGATAAATCGAATGGAGCGTTTCCAAACCAGATAAATATAGGTAAGTTTTGCTATTTGACATAACATGTATAACTAACATAACTTACATCTGTGAATAATATTTAAATGTAGCTTATAAAGAATGTCAATCTGTAGGAGTCTGTGGTGTGTGGGTGCTTCATTTGCACTGATTACATTTTGCATAATTCATTGTCAAGTTCAGTAAGCACCAGAAACGCTGCGCTAGAGTGGCGGGAGGGGAAAAAATGCACCAAAAGTTGAAGTTGCTCATAGTCTATTTAATCTTCATACATAACTTCCTGGTTGCATAATGTCGATAGTATTCATTAACAAGTTAACAACTGTGTAATTAATTACTGTATAATTGGTTGTGTTTATTGTTTTTATCCGGATACGTTGTGCGTAAAATATAACTAATGACTGAACCATGTTAAAAGACTGATTTTGATATCAAAGGATATATGTATTTTCATGAAACTGATCAGAGGATTTTCGATATGCAAAGTCAAATTCTTTTCATCCTCTTCTCTAGGTGGTCTCTTCATGCGCTCCACAGTGCAAGAGCACAGCGCCTTTAGATTCGCTGTCCAGCTGTATAATACCAATCAAAATGTCACGGAGAAACCGTTCCATCTCAATTACAATGTAGACAACCTCGAATCCTCTAACAGCTTCTCCGTCACACATGCCTGTGAGTACCACGATATTTTGAAAACTATGTTTTTAATTAAGTCAACGACCAACAAGCACTGCTTTACCCTGTCACTTGCTGATGGTAGGCTCGTTTGGTACAAATTGGTAAGAAAGTATTCTAGTCCAACGATACACCCACTGCAATATCCGCATAGAAACGGAAGCCTGTATTGCTGTTGTGTCAATGTTGGCGTTACAAGCTTTTATGTTCTTAAAGAGCAGAGGATTGTACCTTCTTTTAAGATGGAATGACAAATACGTATTTGGCTTCAAACAAACCAGTTCCTGTGATGGAGCCATGAACATTTTAAAGCGGTGGTTGTTGCAGTGATTCCTATATAGCTCCATAATTAAAATGACTGATTCAGTTGTCTGTTGTATCACAGCTTTTAAGGCTTAAAGAGGTTAGGGTCAGCAGGGTTTAACTATAGATCCATACTGAATGAGGTACAAATGTTTGTATGTACAAAGGACCACAGTGACTATATATTTACTGTATTTATGGAACAGAACAAATGAAGGAACAGTAGAGGAGAGCATGCTGGAATAGCAGTAGGCCTGAAATCAAACCTATGTTGCTGTGGAGGAAGCAGGATAGACTAACCAATGTATTCTATTAGCCTCTTCTTACATAAGAAGTTGTGACAAACTGCTCATTGGGATACCCCAAAGAGTAAGCAACAACAATAAATGTATGCACAGTGGCTTGGAAATTCTTAGTGGGGTTGGAACCTAAGAGAGGGGCCAGATCCGGAGGGTAGGGGGCCAGGTGAACCTTTTCAGGGTGAAACATTACAAGACTACATCATCTTTTTTGGCCACATCAATATTTTCAGATGACCAATGGCTCAATGAATATAGATGTGTCTAGGACCTTTAGTCAGACTCCAGATCAACCAGGTACTGAGACAGGGTTCCGGAAACACTTCGGCCTCCTCTGAAGATAGATACCTGAACCAGGATTGGACGACGATATGATCTAGACAGCTGGACTACTCGAGGACAAAACCTGTCATTTCAATCTATACCTGCTTTTTCAGGTTCTAAGTAATTAGAACCTGAAAAAGCATTTATAGATTTTTAATAAATACTTCTTGCTTGGATTTTATCAGATATTATGTTCTGTTTCAAAAATGGTATGTTCTGTTTTAAAAAACGCTTTTAGGGTATTACATGTTTTTATCTATGGCACTTGAAAGTTAATTTACGGCACTATTCTAATATCACAGCGATAGGCCTATAATGAGGAAATGAAGGAATATGCATGCTGTCTTTCCAACTGTTGCTCTTTCTTTAACCACCCTGGTAACATCTCTGCGTGCATAATTTTGCTGTAGTCGATGCTGCAAGTTGTTGGATTTACAATGTATCAAAATCCCTTTACATTTACTGTGGGCATATCTTTGTTAAAATCACTTTCTCTCATATTTATCTTTTATCTAATTAATATTCATGAATTACTAGAATGTTATTTAATTTGGTGAATTATATTCCAATATACATTACTCAACTTTAATTGACCTTCATATTAACTTATGAATGGAGCCTTTTAGTTTTTTCAGGATTCACAAAATGACTCTGGATGCTCCATTATATAGATCAAACTGAAAGAATATGCATATCAATCTCATGATTTAGAATGTAGTATAAGCACCATGCAGTTGTGGTATATACATTGTGATTAGATACACCATTGGCCACACAACAATTTCAGTAGCATGTCCATTGTGAATAGATACACTATTGGCTACAAAACAGTTTCAGTAGCATATCTGTTATGATTAGATACACTATTGGCCTCAAAACTGTTTCAGTAGCATATCTACTGTGAATAGATACACTATTGGCCACAAAAAACAGTTTCAATTGCATATTTGTTATGATTAGATACACTATTGGCCTCAAAACTGTTTCAGTAGCATATCTACTGTGAATAGATACACCATTGGCCACAAAAAACTGTTTCAGTAGCATATCCATTAGGATTAGATACACTATTGGCTACATTAAAGGTCCTACACTTATAATAATTTATGGTGCCTGGAAAATGCTTTTGGGTTGCCACATTGGCGAAACCGTTCCTTAACAAACTATTGAAAAGTACCTCAGAAAAACCAAAACCAACACTTTTGGGTTTGATGGGGTTTACATTTGATATACTGCTCAAATGAGAGTATTGGCTTTTCGGATAGTTGTTTAGGATAAACTTTACACTTGAACATCACGTTACATTTGTACACTGTATGTAGAACATTTTAAAAAGACAATAATGTGAATGCAATTTGAATTTGGTTTATTTATTGAGCAATACGACACAATCTGAGAGAAAACAGAAATATTCTAATCGGTGTCCAGTGATTGCTGATGTATTCTGATGCCATGAAGTCTGATAATGGTGAACACTGGTTCATGCTGACAATGGTGAACACTGGTTCATGCTGACAATGGTGAACACTGGTTCATGCTGATAATGGTGAACACTGGTTCATGCTGATAATGGTGAACACTGGTTCATGCTGATAATGGTGAACACTGGTTCATGCTGATAATGGTGAACACTGGTTCATGCTGATAATGGTGAACACTGGTTCATGCTGATAATGGTGAACACTGGTTCATGCTGACAATGCAGGCTTACAACATCTTGCTAACTTCCTCTGGCAGCACTGGATGCATCTGGATGCATCTGGGAACTATATGAACTGTCAGAAGCACTCGTATGACTTGTCTGGACTTCTCTAAGGATCAGCCATGCTATTAAAATGTGTCCGCACACAGAATTAACTGCTCAGATGGTTGTAACTCAAAAAGGAGAAATAAGTCTTGAAGGCCTGAAGCTTGCTTTACGCTTTTGGGGGCTCGTCTGGGGAAATAATTCTACTGACCTCTGTCATTGTGATGCTTTTGTTAGGTTACAAATTGAAATCTTTCCTTCTGTGTAATTGTTGTGAATCATGGTGTTCCTATTCTGGTGAAACCTATTTCTAGGATGACACAACAGAAAATGAGAAGTGAATGTCATAAAGCATTCATAACACCTTATGTCAATTCGCCTTTGAAGTCCACATAAGAAGGGGGAGAAAACCGAAGAGTAGCCGACATGGATGACCTTTGACTGTAGACTATGAAGCCTGACATTTCAATGTGTAGCACGTTCATAGTATTCTTGATTTTCTCATTTATTAAACGATTTCAAGGTTAGAATAAATGTATTTTACATACAGTGCTTTGAGCTGCACAGTTGATTGAATAAGTATTCAGAATTGGTAACTAGATCCTGGCAGAGACCTCCCTAGAAAGACTTTAATTGCAGCCAATTGTGGTTCTACCAAGTGATTCAGTGAAGTGAACACGTATTCAACCAACACGTTTCAGTGTTTTACGTCTAATTACCATGCGTCACAATAAAACATAATTTACACCTTCAAAGAGTTGTGTGGTGTTAACCAAAGGGACATCATTTCATTAATAATTGTCATACAACAAAATGTGGAAATAAATATCCTTTTGGGGTATACACAATTAAATTGTATTTCCAATTTTAATAGATGATTGGATTACAATTACACATTATCACCAAGCAGTCACTTTTCTTACTTTTTCAGTTTTTCTCATTTTAGAACTATTTAGCATCTCAAGGCAATTATGGTGAAATCTGATTGATTACTGACATTATTGGACAATAACATGATCATTAACTAATTTCCTTACGTGGTCTCTTTTTATTTCATAAAGTGCTATTTATCCTTTGCCTTAGCCTCAGTCCATAACCATAAAATATATTGCATGGGTCTGCTCTCATGCATTCTCATGCTTCCTCAAAACACCTGGGTAACAGAGGGATTATTCAGTTTGAAGATGAAACACAGCAGATGTCTCCCACTTAACAAAAATAAATATTTATTTCCTTTGCTTTCTTTCATTCAAGACACTTAGAGAATCTAAAACAAACAAACAAAAGATTTTCTGTCACATCCACGTGTAGATGATATAAATAATAGTCATAACATGTTTGAACAGCTTCTCGATTAGGAGTCACTTGTTAGTAGCGGTAAACTACTTGGTTGTAGCAGTAACCCAGTGGCTTTGATTAGAAGGACGTCTGATGCCCTATAGCTCTCCACAGCTGGGGTCACAATAGTAATGATAGTCACTAATCCCCATTGGCCATGACTTTGTTATTGCTGAGACAATCAATAGACAAAAGGCCATACGATAGGACAGTGGTGGTTGGATGGTGCGGTGTGCTGCTCTGTGGTGTAGACTAGGGTTTACTGGTGGGATGAGATTTCTGTTCGATTCTCCAGGAAATCTCCCTCAAACCCATTCTTGTGACGGGAAACCTGGGATGGAAATGTTCCATTTTATGTCAAATGTCCAAATCTGAATGGTACGGCCTAGCAATCCTATGTGGCAAAATGCTTTGTCTAATCAAACTAAAATAGAACACTTTGACTTAAATGCAAAGCATTGCATTGGACAGAGACCGAATATGACAAATCATCCAAAGAGCACCATTATTACTTCAAAGCATGTTGCTGGTAGCATCATGTTTTGGGGATTTTTCTCATTATCAGGGACTGGGGTCCTTGTCAGGATATAAGAGAACATACATCAAAAATAAGTTACAGAAAAGTCCTTGTCAAAAACCTGCAGTCCTTTGCAAGAAACTGACACTGAAATGAAAGTTAACCTTTCAGCATGACAACGACCTGAAGCACACATCGAAAGCTACAGCAAAGTTGCTTAAGAATAAAAAGGTATACTTCTTGGCCTAGACAGAGAACCAATCTACATCCAGTCCAAAAATGTGTTGCATGACTAATACTGAAAGAGTGGTAGGACGGATTCAAAAATGAGCTTGCATTTTTCTTCCAGAGAAAACCCTGGTGTATACTGGAGAGTTCTGCCTTCGTTGCCCATATCTTTCTTGGAACATCTGCTGAACATAATACATTTTGCAAGGGCTTTCCAGAGAGAGTATAGGCTATTAAAAATAAAAAATATGTCTTTGAGTGCTTCTCATATACAGTGCATAAGTAAAGTATTCACAGCGCTTCACTTTTTCCACATTTTGTTATTTTACAACCATAATGAATTACATTTATTTATTTATTACATCAACATTCTACACACAATACCCCATAATGAAAAAGTGAAAATGTTTTTTGGAAATTGTTCGCAAATCTATTAAAATTATACAAAATGAAAAAAATCACATGTATATAAGTATTCACAGCCTTTTCCATCTTACTCAATATTTAGCTCAGGTGCATCCTGTTTCCACTGATCATCCTTGCAATGTATCTACAACTTGATTGGAGTCCAGCGGTGGTAAATTAAGTTGATTGGAGTTGATTTGGAAAGGCACACACCTATCTATATAAGGTCCCACAGTTTACAGTGCATGTCAGAGCACAAACCAAGCCATGAAGTCCAAGGAATTGTCTGAAGACCTCCGATTGGATTGAGGCACAGATCTGGGGAAGGGTACAGAAAAATGTCTGCTGCATTGCAGGTCCCATTGAGCACAGTGGCCTCCATTATCCGTAAATGGAAGAATTTTGGAACCACCAGGACTCTTCGCCCGGCCAAACTGAGCGATCTGGGGAGAAGGGCCTTAGTCAGGCAGGTGACCAAGAACCTAATGGTCACTTTGACAGAGTTACAGCGTTGCTTTGTGAAGGGAGGAGAACCTTTCGGAACGACAACCATCTCAGCAGCACTCTACCAATCAGACAGAAGCCACTCCTCAGTAAAGGCACCTGAACTACTCTCAGACCATGAGAAACAAAATTCTCTGGTTTGATGACACAAAGCTCATCACCTGGCCAATACCATCCCTACAGTAAAGCATGGGGGTGGAAGCATCATCATGTAGGGATGTTTTTCAGCGGCAGGAACTGGGAATCTAGTCAGTAGGGAAAGATCAGTGCACCAATGTACAGATAGATTCTTAATTGAAATCTGCTCCAGAGCGCTATGGATGTCAGACTGGGTCAACGGTTCAACTTCCAACAGGACAGCGACCCGAAGCACACAGCCAAGATTACAAAGGAGTGGCTTTGGGACAACTCTGTGAATTCCCCTGAGTGGCCCAGCTAGAGCCAAGACTTAAAATTGATTGAACATCTATGGAGAGATCTGAAAATGGCTGTGCACTGACGCTCCCCATCCAACCTGATGTAGCTTGAGTGGTCCAGCTAAGAAGAATGAGAGAAACTGCCCAAAAATAGGTGTGCCAAGCTTGTAGCATCATACTCAAAAAGAGTTGAGGTGCTTCAACAAAGTATTGAGAAAGGGCCGTGAATACTCATGTACATGTTTATATTTCTGTTCTTGATTTTTGCAAGTCTGAAAATATTGAACAAACTTTTTTCACTGTCATTATCGGTTATTGTGTGTAGCATTTTGAGGACAAAAATGAATTGAATCCCTTCTGGAATAAAGCTGTAACATAACAAAATGTGGAAAACGTGAAGTGCTGTAAATACTTTCCGGATGCACTGTAAAGTTGTAAAATGAACCACCAATGCACAGACACCATGTACCCTGATAAAACATTTGTAATTAATGGTTCACCCCAATTTCTATCCAGAAGTTAAAATCACCTTGCCTCAAGCTAGGTGGGTGTAAAACACCTTGCCTCAGGCCTGGCTGGGTCTCTTGCTATAAAACACCTTGCCTCAGGCCTGGCTGGGTCTCTTGCTATAAAACACCTCGCCTCAGGCCTGGCTGGGTCTCTTGCTATAAAACACCTCGCCTCAGGCCTGGCTGGGTCTCTTGCTATAAAACACCTTGCCTCAGGCCTGGCTGGGTCTCTTGCTATAAAACACCTGGCCTTAGGCCTGGCTGGGTCTCTTGCTATAAAACACCTCGCCTCAGGCCAGGTTAGGTTTTTTACTTTTAAACACCTCTGCTCAAACCAAGCTGGGTCTTTTGCTGTTAAACGCCTCTGCTAAGGCCAGACTGGGTCTCTTGCTGTAAAACAGCTCAGGCCAGACTGGGTCTTTTGCTGTAAAACACCTTGGCTTAGGCCAGGCTGGGTCTTTTGCAGTAAAACACCTCAGGCTCAGACCAGACTGGGTCTTTTGCTGTAAAACACCTCGGCTCAAGCCAGACTGGGTCTCTTGCTGTAAAACACCTCAGGCTCGAGCCAGGCTGGGTCTCTTGCTATAAAGCAACTCAGGCTCAGGCCAGCCTGGGTCTCTTGCTATAAAGCAACTCAGGCTCAGGCAAGGCTGGGTCTCTTGCTACAAAACAACTCAGGCTCAGGCCACGGGATGTGCGTTTAGATGTTCTGTAGCGAGAAGAGTGGGCTGGACAATAGACATGATTCAGCAACAACCACCTCCATCTTGCCTATTAAACCCATCATTGTGCTGCAGTAGTGAAAATCTAGACTGGCACTTCCGGAGGGTTAGTAGCCTGCATTCATTAATGTATGCATATTTTATTATAATAGAACCACATTAGGTTGAAATAAGAAGAAACTCAAGCTGCAATGTTCAGATAATGTACAAACATTTCATAAGCAAAATTGCTGTTACAAGTAATAGCACCAAGCTGAACTGTAATGTACAAACAAAGTAAATAGACACATTTCTCATCTTTAAGTTATCTAAAGTAAAAGCCAGTATACTTTATTATTATATTATATATAGTATTGCATGGAAAACAACCTCCTAATTGCTCCCTGCCCGGTGTAAGACATAAAGACATAAAGCTCTGTCATATAGTAGTGAGCCGTCCCATTGATCAAATAAGTTTAATAAAAAAGTATTTGTAAAATGCTTTGTAAAAAACAGGTGTAGACTAGCAGTGAAATGATTACAGGTGCATTCCTAACAATGCAAAGTTTGTAAGGACATTTATAGGAATAGGCATTACAAATAAGCTAGAAAAGACATAAAACAAGGAAAATGTGTACAATGAATAATGAATTACATTAGCTTGGCTGTAGCTTGGAGTACCAGTACGTCAACGTCCAGGGGTGGGGATGGTTTTTAGTTTTATTTTCTGAACAATATGACTTCCGGGGGAAAGAGGTCAGGTTCTTCTGCAGAGTCTTCTTCGATTCTATGGCATTCTACTCTTCTTAAGGGGAGGTGCTAGAGGTGAATAAGCAAAAAGAAATGATGTCCTTCTATCAGAATAAAAATATTCCAGATGATTATGCCTAAAAATATAAGATTTGTTTGTATTGTGACTTTCAGTTTCTCCCCCAATAATGTATGCAAATGGTAGATGAAGTCAGACCTTTTTGGTTTGTTTTAACGCGATCAATAACAAATTGGTTGGTGTTGTTTAGGGGGTTTTGTCAAAATATTTGTCTTTCAGTTAATTATGTTAAAGCACACTTGACACATGTTAAAAAGCAAGATTGTTGTCAATTCTTTAGTATATAATACCACATATAATGAAAATGACAAAAGAAATCAAAAAATCCCTCGGAACATGTCTAGCTATTCCAAATGGAAAGCATCATGTGAAATTATATGGCTTTACCTATTATGAGACATGAGTTGTCTAGCTTGGCATGTGAGCAAAATGTACTTTTGAGAAAACTGCCTTTAAACATTTAGACGTTTGTGTTTTCCACAAACCGAACAAGTTACATAGTACAATTTGATTTACAATTCAAAGGTTACATGACTTAGCTACCCATAGGCTCGAGAGAATGAGCTTTTAAACAATATACAATTCAACTAGGTTATTTCTTAATTAAACTGCAGATGCAAATTGTGATGAAAGATGCTGACAGACACTAATTTAACGCTTTGTTTACTTGGCGAAGGTTGTATAAAATCATAAAAACAAAGTATTTCCATTTGTTATTATTACTAATTGTGTGCATGTTATAAACGTTTACAAGTTACAGAAGCAAAATGTCATAAAATATCAAAATTGACAAAAAAATTACTTTATTTTTGCATGTTGTACCAGGCCTAAAAACATTTAACCTAGAATTCCAAATCAAGCTTTCGAATGTGTAAAACTGTCAAACAATTAATTGCATAATCTGTTGTAGTTAATTGCAATAATCCCAGTTTTAGACTGTGTTAAAATGTTGCCTTTTCTGTTGAAGACATATTTCTCCTTGCAAATTACCAAAGAAAAAAAATTGTTATAGTATGTAAAAGACAGTAAATTTTAACATTTACTGGGAAAGTCATTACTCTAGTTTAAGTGTTTTTGGTGTTACATTGAATTTGCTTCAGTTAATTAAGTCCAAAAGTCCAAATTTGAAGGACCCTACAAAATCCACCTGTATTTAATTTTTTACAAATATCCCTGACAAATATCTTGCAAGTAGGGTGTTCTCCTAAGATATGTGCCCACTGTCCTACTGTGTGTATTATGGATGTGTGAATACCTAGACCTAAACCATATGCTTTTAGATGGAAACATTTGTCATTCTAGTTAAAGGTGCCCTCACCTTTGTTCATGCAGTGAAACATTGCAGAAGAGAGAAACTTGTCGGTGCGCTCATGCAACTCTGCAAACGTGGACATCGCACACCGTTACCTGGAATAATTCTCTCTCTTTGCGTTTGCTGTGCAACAAACAGGATCAGCATCAGCTACTGGCAGGAAAGGACAGAGACTTTTACTCATCTTCAGTTTTGTGTTTTACTGAGACATGGCTGTGTGGATTGATTCCAGACTCTGCGCTGCAGCTGGCTTCTAACTTTTCAGAGCGGATCGCGACACAGAACTGTCCGGGAAAACAAAGGGAGGATGTATCTGTTTTTACACTAACATTGGCTGGTTTTCTGATGTGACAGTGATTCAAAAGCACTGTTTTCCTGATCTGAAATCATTCTATATAAACTGTAGACCTTTCTATTCCCCCCCATAAGTTTGCTTCATTCATTCTGGTCTGAGTTTGCATTCCACCGCTGGCCAACATGCAGGAGGCACAGCACATGCTCGTTGACCAGATACTGGTTGTAGAGCAGACAAACCATGACTCCCTAACAATTGTTCTCAGGGACTTTAACAAGGGAATTCTCAGCCACAAACTTCCCAAATACAGACAATTAATAATTTGGTTAAAGAACATTCAAGATCAGTGTTTACCCTCATTGAGACAATCCTCACCTCCTCCATCACCATCTGGTATGCTGCTGCCACTGTCAAGGACAAGAGCAGACTGCAGCAGAAAGTGATGCTGCAATCTGACATCCCTCAAGGACCTGTACACCACCAGAACCCTGAGGCTGCTGGAAAGATGGTGGCTGACCCCTTGCACCCTGGACACACACTGTTTCACCCACTCCCATTCTGTGGGAGGCTACGGTTTATAAGGACCAACACCTCATGCCACAAGAACTGTTTCTTCCCAGACGACCCCCACTGTCACTGAACCCCCTCTGCCTAAACACGTACGATTTAAACCTTATACTAGCAACCTTGTACTCGTATTTACTAGCAAAACTATATACATTTTCTATATTTGACTGGGTCCCTGCATACAAATACATTGGACTTTGAATTGACAGTGACCTTTCATTTAAGATTAAGTGTAAGGTGGGTTTCTGCTATTTAAATGGATCAGAACAAATTGTTCAATCAGCTTTCATGCCTGTGCTTGACTATGGTGATCCAATATACCAAAGTGCAATACAAGATCACAGAGGTTGTTAGTGCTACAGACACCATTTGTAACTACTGAGTACGTTGTAAACTTCTAGCGGGACATTGCGAACAGCTGTGTTCTGGCGTTTGTTGAAACTTTGCTAGATCCCATGATACCTGACTCGGCCATTACCCCAGCAAGCAGATAGAATGTGTGCGCTGGAGGACCTATACAAAATAATTAGAGGACGCTCACCCTGTTTGATAGCTTTTATTGTTGTCGGCAACTTTAACAGGGCAAATATGAGATAAGTTATGCCGAAAATCTTTCAACAAAGAAATGTTCCCACTTGTGGTGATTAGACTCTCAACTATTGTTATTCTTAAATTCGGAACAGCCAAGAACCCCTCCCCCGCCCGGCATTTGGTAAGGCAGATCACACCTCCATTCGGCAGTTAAATGCGGGAATGTCTGTTATCACTATCCAGGGTGCTTCAAGAACACTGACTGGGGGATGTTCTGCCCCCCCAGGGCTGCATACTCAATCCCCTTCTGTACTCCCAGTTCACAAATGACTGCGTGGCCACTTAAGTTTGGGGGTGACACCACCATCTTGGGTGAGATCGCTTACAGAGAGGATGTAGAGGACCTGGCTACATGATGCCAGGACAATAACCTCTTAACATTTGTAAGACTAAGGAGATGATCATGGATTTCTGGAAGCAGCAGAGGGGGATCACACCCCATTACACATCGATACAGCTGAAGTAGAGAGTCTCCATCTTTAAGTTCCTCTGGGTCTTCATCAAAGATCACCTCACTTGGTCCAGGCAAGCAGACTGACGCAGTAATAACGGCCCAAAAATGCCTGCACTTCCTGGGGAGAGTCAAAAAGTTTGGCATGTCTGCAAGAACTCTCACCAACAACTACAGGTGCACTATTGAGAGCATCCTCTCAGGCTGCATCACTGCACATGGTCTGCTCCAACTTGGAAATGTTGTGCTCCTAAAATGGTCTACTGTCAGGTCCTGTCTAGGGACCTGAAGGCATCTGTAGGCGCCTGTGGGTCACAGTCAGGGCCTTAGAGGGGCCTCTGGTCCAGCGAAACCTTTCCTCCTCATCAATTGTACTAAAAATAAATGTATTTATTCAAATGCATTTGTTGCATGCTTTGTGAAAAGACAGAAAGGGGAGGGTAGGTTTAAGGACTGAGGAGGTCAAAAAAAGGTTGAAAAAAGTTTATAGGTGTCAGAGAAAGACTTAACATATTGAATGGCAAAAAGCAGATTTAGAAGAGCAGTTAGCAAGGAACTAGTGAAAAGATGATAGTTGAATTAGAAAAAATATTGTAATGGTGTTGTAATCTAAGTAGTGGCTGAAAAGGTAAGGTTGAATGAGAGAGAAATAGAGTTGTGGAGGGAGATTAGTTGACAAACAGCATCTAGTGATGATATAGTAAGAGGGGACCAGCAAGGATGAAGAAGATAAATGGAGGAAAGAATGTAATCTAAGGCAGAGTGGTTGAAGTCACTGAAGTAATGTGAGATTTGTGCGATCTCCAGTTTATCAAGGTATCAAGCTCATTGAGGAAGTCATCATGTAATGTGAGTATTTTGCAATCTCCAGTTTATCAAGGTGTCAAGCTCATTGAGTAAGACACAAAGTAATGTGAGTGGTGTGCAATCTCCAGTTTATCAAGTTGTCAAGCCCATTGAGGAAGTCTCACAAGTGGACAACAGGCAATGTTAAACTTGAGTGGACAACTGACATTGACAAAATGTAATTAAAAAGAGGACATAAGTGAGTGATGGGGGAGATAGCAGACAGAGTGTAGCTGGAGTTGCAGGGCTTTTTGGGGTAATCTCCGTCAAGGCCAATAGGTCAAGAGCCTGAAGGACAGCATTGGTCGGGTTTAACTCAGCAATGATGACAGTAAATCGACAGTTCCAAACGTTGCTAGAGACCAGGTATTCCACATGGATTGTGTGGGCAGGGAACACAAGATTAGAAGGGATTCAGCCGCAGGCTGGGAGATGAAACTACAAGATGAACAAACAGGGATAGAAGCTACGAAAGCGCAACATTTTTTAATGTATTTTTCACATAATAAATAAGAACTGTCTTTCATTTTGGGCACAATTCTGCCACTTGATAAGACAATGGGAAACAACATACGCGTTGTAAAAAAACAGTCATGTTCCTAGGGAGGTTCTTACAACATCTGTCAGCTGCTTAGGGGCAGCCAGCCATTAAGTATCCTATGTTATCTTACTGCTTGTCCATACATTTTGGAGCGTCAAAACATTTGCTCATCCTAAGGGCTACATGAAAGTGTTTCATAAACCAACAATAATCAAACTCTGTGGCCTGGGGACCCCTACTGTGATAGCAAATTCATCAAGGACCCCTCATAATCCAAACCCAACTGACGTGAGATTAACTGAATACTATGACTGAATTAACCAAGTCTTGGCTCCTGGGAAGCACACTGTAACTATTCACCATGTACCATAATATTTGGTTAAATAACATAGAATTTCTATTAATATTATAGTAAAGTGTTTCTTACACTTTATAGACCTATTCAATGGATCCCTTGTTCAGACAGAAAACACCTCATATTAGTTTCACCAGGGCCAGACCAAGACAAAAAATGCCACCCTTAAATTTTCAGAAAGAGAGAAGCTCAAATTAATAGTAATAGAGTAACCCCATTAATAATAAGATATTATCTACTTGAATATTATAGACCACAGCTCAGCTTAAGAATATCATAGAGAAAAATCAATGTACCACGTTTGCATCGGAGTCAAGTCATTTTCAGACATTTGTTAGATATCCCTCCTGCCTTCTGCCTTATTCTTTTTGTCATTTATTTTTTATAAAACACACAAGACATTAAAGCCACACAAAAAGAAAAAACTACAATAATAATAGAAAATAGTAATAATAATAGAAAATGTTTTATTACATTATCAAAAGGGGAGCCTTTGCGATGAATGAAAATAATCAATAAAAGGATGCCATTTACACACAAAGAAAGAACTGGAGCCCCTGAGGGAAGACGTAATTTTTTCAAGATGTAAAAAACCAACAACATGACAAAGCCAATAGGATGCCAAAGGGGGAAACAGACTTCCAGGAAAGAAGGATCCTACGTCGAGCCAACAGGGAAGCGAACACAACAATGAATCCCAAAAACAGCTATTTGGGGGCAAGGCTGCAGTGTAACGTCCAGCACTTCAGACAAAATTTGGATAATGGATTCCCAATAGCTTCCCAATAGGGCACAGAGCCATCATAAGACCAAAGTCACATGGGGAGACATGACATCTATCACATTAATGGTTCACATTTGGGTAGATTTCAGCTAGCCTTGACTTGGAAACATGAGCTCTATGCACACCCTTAAATATTATAAGGCCAGGAAGAGCACAAGGTGTAGTCGAGTGTACCCTGCCATTTGACTTATCCCACCACTCCTGTGTAAATTCCATGGCCCGGCCGCTCCCAGGCAGATTTAGCTTTGATAGTGTCTAATAACCAAATGGATCTGAGAGGTTAATCCCTTCAGTCGAGGTACAAAAGACAATATACTATCCCAGGATTGGCCAGGGGGTTTGGTGGGGAAGCCACAAAAACTGACTAGCAAGTAACGAAAAAAGTGAGCTGGGGGAAAGTGTCGTTAGAAACCAGAGTGGGAAAACCAGAAAACACCATTCTCATACAGGTCTAGGAATGTCGTAATACCTTTTTTGCCCAGAGACAGAAATCAGCGTCTATTAGGAACTGGGGGAAGACATGGGTGCTCTTAACAGGGCCCATAGTCAATGCAAAGAGAAATATGCCGAAAATTATACCAGATCTTAAGTGTGGAAAGTACCACTATTTTGGAAAAGTCCTCCAAAATAAAGAATATGGAAGGTAAGCAGGTTCCAGGGTTACAGAAATAAAGTAACAAATCATCTGCATGTAACCTGTGTTTAACCTCATCCCATGACACACCTTGGAAAATGGAAGACGCACTTTTGAATTGCTATTGAAAGGGGCTCAATAGTTAGGACTAATAACAAAGGGGAGAGTGGGCAACCCTGCCTGGTCCCACGTTCAAGGGAAAAAGAATCCGAACTGGTGTCATTTGTACAGAAAAAGGCCTGGGGAGACAGATACAAGAGAAGGACCCATGAGCCAAATTTGTGCCCAAATCCAAACTTCTTTAGAACAGCCAAAAGGTATTCCCATTTAATTCTATCGAATGCCTTCTCTGCATCTAGAGAGATTACCACCTCAGGAAATTGAGAGAATTGTTTGGAGTAAATCATATTGGTGGTTAAAAAAGGAGTGTCAATCTTTAATACAGCCAATCTGGTCGTCTGATATGAATTCAGGTAGGACTTCCTCCAGGCGCTTTGCTATTACTTTAGCCAGCACTTTCACATTGGCCTTAACAAGGCTCAGGGGCCTGAATGAAGAGCAGGAAGTAGGATCTTTCCCCTTCTTAAGAAGAAGCGCAATTGATGCTTGTGAAAGAGGCGATGGCAACCAGCCATGTTCTAGTGATTTATTGTACGTAGACAATTTCTTAAACTCAAAAGAAAACCCATTAGTCCCTGGAGCTCTACCACTCTGCATTGACTTGATAGATTTCCCAACCTCTTCAAGGCTGAGAGGGGTATCATGGTCTGCCGCAGTGTCAGAGTCAACAGAAGTCTCCAAATCCCCCAGGAACCAAGGCATATTGGCAGGGAACTCAGATTCTCATGGGAATCTGGAGTTGTTGAGTCGTTGATCCCCTTAGGGTCTGAAATTAAACAACAAGAAGGATCATCAATTTGGGGAATTAGACCAGAAGCAGCATGCATTTCACTTGGTGTGCCAGCAAACAACCCGCCTTGCCACCTTGGTCATAGAGTGTAGCATGTGAGCGCAACAGCAGCCATTCCGCTTCAGTGAACAAGAGGTTAAATTCGGACTGCAAGTTCAAGTGTCGCTTACACAGCACTAGAGATGGCATCAGGGCGGAATGGTGATCTGGTTTAAAGATGGATTTAATAAGTTCCTCTAACTTATCCTTTGGAGCTTTGTTCACATGAGAGGAGTAGAAAATAATTATGCCTTGTAGGTATGCCTTAAGCAATTCCCACAATAGAGAGAATATAAGGTAGATTCAGTCGGATTTGAACAAAGAGAACAGAAGTGGAAATAAGGTCACAGAAGGCTGCATCAGATAGAACTGAGTTAAACCTCCAACAGGGAGGAGAACAAGGTTGTTCCGACAATACTATGTCAAAGGCCAGGAAGCAAAGCCGGGTCAATTAAAATATTTGTTAATATGAGAGATAGATTGATGCACGAGAGGAGAAGGAGTACTCTCTCATCCCGGGGATTCAAATCCTCCAAGGGTCCACACACTCATTGCCAGCCATACATTTTGAATTTGGATTCCCACAATTCAGATCCCCACCAAATTTTAACAGATCGGTGTTTAGAGAAGGGACTTTCCCCAACAACCCATGTGCAAATTTAACATCATCAAAGTTGTGAGAGTATACATTGACCAAAACTATTGCTGTGTGCAAGATGGTGCCTTTTATGATTAAATGCCTCCCATTCATGTCAGAGGTTACATTAGTAGCTGAGAAACGAATTGTATGGCCGATCACAATTGTGATTTTGGCCAATATGCAGTCTACATCTAGTGGAGAAGAGATGTTAATAAGATACAGCTCAAACCATTCTGTTCACTGGAGGGCAAATTCAACAAACTGCATATTTAATATTAATATCAAAAGACACACTTAGAATGAACCTGAGCATGGAGGCTGCAGCCAAAGATAGATTTTTTCTTTTGAAACCGAAAATGTTTTAATCTAAATAATATTTGGGTGATCTTGTTATACCATTTACAACATCTTACTTTTAGCAGTATGCCCTTGACCAGAGACTATCAATTAAGATGGGGCAAATGTCTGATGGTAGTTTGTTGGCGATTTTGACCTTTTAAAGCCAGTGTTCTGCTATTGCTCATAGAGTGGTAATTGACCTCTTACTTTAACATCTTATGGGGCTGTCGCTGGGCAATACGGACTTTCAGCTCCCTCCAAAGATTTTCTATTGGGTTCAGGTATGGAGACTGGCTAGGCCACTCCAGGACCTTGAGATGCTTCTTACGGAGCCACTCCTTAGTTGCCCTGGCTGTGTGTTTAGGGCCGTTGTCATGCTGGAAGAACCAACTACAACCCATCTTCAATGCTCTTACTGAGGGAAGGAGGTTGTTGGCCAAGATCTCGCGATACATGGCCCCATATATGGCCCCATCCATCCTCCCCTCAATGCGGTGCAGTCGTCCTGTCCCCTTTGCAGAAAAGCATCCCCAAAGAATGATGTTTCCACCTCCACGGTTGGGATGGAGTTGTTGCCAACAGTTGTTGCCTTCTCACCAAGCTGCCTGCCTATTGTCCTGTAGCCCATCCCAGCCTTGTGCAGGTCTACAATTATATTCCTGATGTCCTTACACAGCTCTCTGGTCTTGGCCATTGTGGAGAGGTTGGAGTCTGTTTGATTGAGTGTGTGGACAGGTGTCTTTTCTACAGGTAACAAGTTCAAACAGGTGCAGTTAACACAGGTAATGAGTGGAGAACAGGAGGGCTTCTTAAAGAAAACCTAAAGGTTTTTGTACCAAATATTAAGTCCTGCTTTTCTGATGTATCAAATACTTATGTCATGCAATAAAATGCAAATTAATTACTTAAAAATCATACATAGTGATTTTCTGCATTTCTGCATGCTCTCTACATGCTTCGTAAGTAGGAAAACCTGCAAAATCGGCAGTGTATCAAATACTTGTTCTCCCCACCGTATATCTAGCCGTGACAAACAGGTCCTTATGTACATGAATCACAGATGGAAGTAGGCTAGCCAGTTCCCCCTCTTGGCGTGCGTGGCGTCCCCTACCTGCTACACGCGTGTCAATACTGTCATCATTCAGTGGGAGGTGACAGCATGCTGGCGGCGCTCATATTCTTCATGTATTTGGATTTTGTGTTTGTATGTTACGTATCCTGTAAGAATATGCTTACAAACCCAATCTATTAGAAATAATCACCTCTTTTTATGGTGAGAACATCTGTTTTGTGAATGTAATGCATTTTCTTCAGTGTGAATGTGATCAGTATTTTTCCATTCATTGTATTAAGTTTGACCATTGTGAATGGTAACATACTAGCTAATGATGTTGCTGAGCTAACCAAGGTTGAGTCAGTCGCAGGTTTAATTTAATCCCAAAAATTGCAGAGAAGAAATAGCAAGAAACATTCTCTGCAGCAGCTTACCCCAAGTCCCATAAAGATCATCAGATATACCAATAGTCACAAGCGGTCAACGGGATTCTATTGTTTTTCAATATGGCAGAGAGCACGGCAGGAGCAGTGTCTATTTTACCAACAAAATAATTTAGAGAATATAAATGATTCTCCAAGCTTTGTAAATGCATGTGTGGTCCAGAGAGTGAATTAGAGGTCCTATTGCTTCTGTGAGTGCTGCTAATTTATGCAGACTATCTCATGAATGATGGACCGGCACTAGGGACTAGTGTCTTCAAATTGCTTGACCCCAGATAAGAACAACCTCCCTAGAAAGCCTGTCGGTCTCATCTGCAACCAGACTAATTTAGTATCTGATCTGGCGGCAGAGTAGGAAGAGTATTTACAGGCAGCAGATAGTAATGTTAGAATATATAATTTATTGGATTTAATCAGAGCCAGGTCAGTGGTGGAACCTCCCGTACGACTTAATTATCTCTGTAGACAGAACCTTACCCTCGAGTATTGCTACGTCATGCTCATTGACTCTGAATCTGCTCTGTGATTAACACTGGAACTATATTTCTAAACAAACAAAAACATAGTATGCTCGAGTTGGTGATGGTCAAGAATTTCCCTTGTGGAATGATTTATGTGTGCAATTAAAAAATGTATATGATATCTGAACCAGTTGACAGTGGCAGTGTGGGGTCTATGACCGGATCGATATAAGATAAATCCCAGTATTCTTGAAAGCCAGAATCTAGTGAAAACTGTTTGCCTTTGTTCCTTTGTTTCATTTGGAATTTGAATGTTTCCTCTGAATTTGGCAGACATTCAGACAGGCTGATAAACTTTTCCAAAGCATGTCCTTTTTATGGTGTACTGACACAAACGTCTGAATTTCCTGCCACTAAAGCCAAAGCTGTGTCAGTTTGGATGCCTTGCCTCAGGTTGACAAGCATTCATCTCTGGTTTTGTCACAGGGTTATCATTTAGAAACATAACAACAATACAAGAGCTTCAAAAATACTGAAGGATCTGTTGTGACTGAAAATCCTCTTGTGGAACACGGCATGTCTCTCTTTAACTATTGTGTCTGGGCAAACACCAGTCTTGAACAGTCTGTGTTTATTTTCTGAGAAAATTGCTGAGAAACTTCTAAAATTTTTGACCTCCCAGAAATTCCTTACAAGCCTATACAAATCTACAGTTTGTTTAAATGTCACTATGGACACACAATTTGCTTTTGTGATCAACATCTCCAGTTTCCATTTGACATTGGAGCATAAACATGTTGTCATGTTGTTGACATCACTTTATTTGCCCTTTGATTTGCTGAATTAAAATTGCCTGGTTGTTATTGCAATTGACATTTTACACAGTGTTTATCAGTAACCTGCATCATTTGCAGGGTTCTGTCAGCATTGCCTATGGGTCATTGGAAATAGTGATGCAGATTGCCCACCCACTGCCACACTCACATTATCTAGCAGTATCCAGCACCATGAATGACAGTGGAAGGCATAGTGATAAAAACATTTACTTTAAAAAATAGATGAGTTGCAAAAATCCCAATCAGATTAAATACTGGATACGACAAATGTTGTGCCCTTTAGAATAATTTTTAGTTGCTGGGCTTACCTAAATATGAGTTAACTATTTGGTGGCTTTTCAGAATGGTCATAGCACACAAATTGTGAATACCATTCCAGTAATTACAATCTGCAAATTGTAATGTCACTTTTAGTATAAACTAATACAATGTCAGGAGCATAATAAGTTACATACAGTGACAAAATGCGTACTAATCATTACAAATATTAGATAATGATAGCTATGACTAATACGTATAAAACATATGCTCTTAAGTACAATAACCTGAACAATCACAAGATGTTCAGTGAATATTTTCCTAAAGAAAACTGCCTAACTGAGGGATGTTGTTTATAGTGACAGATAACTGGAGAAAATGGTTCACAATCTCATTTTATATTTTCATGTGGTTCATGTGGTTGTATGTTTGGGGTCATTGTCATGGGAAAAGTCTGAGTTCTTTTGCAGACTTTAGCAGGTTTTCTTCCAGGATATCTTTGTTCTTTGCCGCATACCTTTTTCTTTTATCTTCACATGCTTTTCAGATTTTGACCCAGAGAAGCATCCCCATTGCATAATGCTGCCACCATTATGCTTCATGGTAGAGATGGTCAAACATAGTGCGTATCGTTGACGCCCCAATGATGTACTTTGATCTTAACAGACCATAGAATATTCTTTGAGTTCTCAGTCTCCCACATGCATTCTGGCAATCTCTAGCTGAGATTTGATGTGACTTGTTTCCTATTTGCCACTTATGTGAAGTACTTTGGAGTTGCCTTAGGCCACTTGGTGGTTTCACTGACTATTGCCCATCTCGCCGGGAGTTTGTGAGGTCAGCCTGTTCTTGACAGATTCAGATTCACTGCCAAATTCTCTCTATTTCTAAATGGACTTTCCTGTGCTCTGGGGGATATTCAGTGACTTGGATTTGTTTTATATCCTACCCCTGATCGGTGCTATTGAAGAACAATACTCCTGATTTGCTTGGAATGTTCTTTCTTTGTCTTCATGATGTAGTTAGGGTTTCAACAACCCTTTTGTGTTTGTTGTAGTTCATTAGGGTTTTAGTAGTTTACTGGGGAAACCCTAATGTGTTTGTATTGGTTCATTATTATTATTCTTTCAACAAAAAAGGGTGTTTTTTGTACATTCCTTAATGGGAATGGGAGTTAAAATGCAGCATATGTGCCCAAAATGATATGGTAGTGAAGAGCCAAGGGCCACAACATCTGGTGCAGTGGCACGCCCACTCGATCTTACCTTGAGTCTTTAAATGATGTACATAAAAAGTCTGCAATGATGGATTTTATGCCAGTTGGGATTTTCTGATAAATGTAAAAATATCTACTCATATGGCAGCAAATGACCTTCACATACGTTGATATTTAGCAGACCTTAAGGTCTTAAAAAAAGATGGTCAATCACTCAGTGGTGCTAGTGTGTTATTCCACAGTTGCAAGCTCACCACGCTCACCTTGTTTGAGTCTTACATATGAGGTACATATGTCGAACTCCTCACATGGAATATATTTGCAATTGGGAGCCATTAACTCAGCCATAATGATTTTTGGCAATTTTGAATTTGTTAAAAAACGATTATAAACATCACCCATGTTAGAAAACTCATAACTAATGTGCGATATAACTCAGAGACAATTTCAGATGCTTACAAGTATGAGATCACTATTTCAGTTCAAATGGACACATTCTGCTAAGATAATAACCTAAAGGTACAGGGATTTTACCTTGTGTTTGTTAGCAAGTTGGTTTAAACTGGGGCAGTTATTTCGCTAGGTAGGGAATGCCGAATTTATATAGCTCCCGTTAATAACGTTTACTTTAATTTACACAAAACCTAGCTTTAGGCTACGATAGTATAGTCTGACGGTACAGTACTTAGGCCTTTCCATAGTGCCAAAACATTTACAAGAACACATTGTTAGTGAGTTGTGCATGAGAGGCAGAAGACACTGCATTACAATAAAGGGACTAGGACGTGCATATGGCTCATGACCCTGGACCCGGAAGACTTAGGAATTGCTGAGTGAGTGTCTAAGTATGATGCTTGTGGTATTTATGATGAGTGCATTGCAAGTCAATTGTCTTTATGGTTAGCAGATTGCCCCCTTTTGTATTGCAGTGTGACATTTAATGGGTAATGGGAGACAAGCGGTATCTGTTACACTTATGAGATGGTTAGCGGTTGAGTATATGGCAAGGAAAAATAGCATCAAATTATCAGTCTTAATTGTGATGACATTTGGTACACATGATTTCATTTCACACGATGGAGATACTAGTCAAAATGAAAAAACATGCATGTTATATTATTTGGACATGAGTTTGATATGTCCTATTTAAAAAAAATAGAATACGGGTAGAATACTTGAAATCAATTATTTGTAATTAACTTACTTACTTACTTAACTTAATAATTTGCATATTTTATTTCGTCTTTGACATTCTAGACATTATTGTTCAGTGGCAAACTCTATCATGAAATCAATTTTGACTGCATGTTCAAACAAAAATCTGTAAATGTTTTCTGTAAACAAAATCAGAACAGAACAACGCTACCTGGAACGGAATCCAAAACAGTGAACAAGATACAAAAAGGATACAAAAAAGGAAGAAGGAACATAAATAGGGACAGTTATAAGAAACACATATAAGGGCAATAACAGATATATAACAGGGTTGAATCTCACGTGACAGTACCCTCTCAAAGGTACAAGCACGAAAGGGGTTGGACATTGAATCTCACGTGACAGTACCCTCCCCAAAGGTGCAAGCACAAAGGGGGTGGGGGTTGAGTCCAGAGGTGGATGCATTTGAATCGGATTGAAGTGTAAACATAAATAATCAGGACAATATCATGACATTTTGGAATGTATGCCTTCAAATTAAGCAGAATCAGATGTGCTCAATTAATGTTACTGGTGACATATTCAATGTTACGGGTGACATTTTCAGCTTACAAGCAATTGCTTAATGAATTTGTTGTGATTTAATGTACAAGATAGTTATCAAACCAGCCTGCTTCAGCCTGTATGTTGGAATTGCATGACTACCCCCCGCCTATTTATATTCCACTGGAAATATTTTCAAATGTATGCATTTAAACCTAACAAATAACCTAGCTGTTTATTGAAACTACCACACTTTACCAGGACCTACAACAGAAAGTCCTACGTGATTCCTATTTAGTTTTACACCTCACTTAAGTAACAGATTTTTCTTAGCAAGTTGGAAAAACTTGTTAGTGTAAGTATTCAAGAAAACTAGTGTGAGATGGATTTTGGACATTGATTGTATTGATCAACTTGAAACACTAAGTCCTGTTAAAACATAAAACAAAGTAGTGTTCAATTTGTTCTTGAGCTCCCCTCCGTTCCCAGTATTAAACACCCAGTTATAATACATGCAGCTGCCCTCAACGGACTTGGCGATGATGGGGATGTTGTAAAAGGCCATCCGTTCTGAATGATCCTGAGGGAGAGTCATTTGGATGTGCAGGGCCCCTTGCATCCTGTGCGTCAGAATGTGCATGAATGTCAGTATGTCGACTGAGTGACAGTGATCACTACTGACAGGTGAAAATGGCCCCCTCCACTACGGAATGATTCTGCCCTCTTACACAACCACACTTTATCACAGCCCCTAAAGCAATGCACAGTGAAGCTCTGAACTGAAGACTGTGATTCACTATTACCTAGGACAAGAAGCTATTTGCTTCCCATTGAAAATAATGAAAAACAACCCAGACACCCCACTGAGCCAGAAAATCAGTTAAAGATTGTTTTTATAACTTTCAAGGCCTTCCTTGTGTATCGTTGTTAATTCCACTTGGCATTTCTACTGAATTGTCAAAATTCATTACGTTCATTGTTGAACAGCACAATGATCTTTGCCTTGAAGACAATATAAAATCAGAGAAATTGTGAAACCACAGAACAGATCAAAAGTCGATAATGTGCTCGATGAAAAATTGTACCAGAATCACTTTATGTTCATTTATAAAGCCCCTCATGGCGGTTTGTTAGTTTTTTAAAGCTTTGTAAGTTTCCGAATGTGCGTACGTTTGAAATGTATAGGAAGGCATTTAGACAACTAATATAATATAATATTTTACATGAAGGAGCACTGTATCCCATTACTGCGCCTATGTGGAATGTGTTGTTGGATTTGAAGGAGATCATGACAAGTGTTAGATACATTAAGTATAGTAAGCTGCAATATTCTAGACTATACATAGTGGCATTCATGGTGCTGATGCACAGGTCTTTGTTGTCATGACAGGATTCCTCCCATTGCAATCTCAGTATGTACGTCCAGATGTCTGGACCTCAGTGGTGGTGCTACGACAGTGCAGCATAATCATTGACACCCTGAACCCTTTTCTTGCACCAACCTAAATACACTGAAAGTCCAATGTTGCTCTTGAGGGGCTCTCTTGTGATTTCCTCCGACGCTCTGTCTCCGACTCTGGTGCAGAGCTAGCAGCGTATAAATGTCTTTAAAGAACATGGCATCTGTATCAAGCGTGTTCTCCCCTCCTTCCCCTGTTCTTTGTAAACAGTCTGGGGCTGTTCTTTCTGCAATATGCAAAGTGTGTGGGTGGGGGGTTAACTGTGTTGGAATTTTAAAGCACAGCGCTGCCATAGAAGACCACAGCGGCCTGTTGCTCGCTCCGGCTGACTTCCTCCTTTCCTTTTGGTCTTTGTACATACACCGTTAGTCCAAAAATAAAACATAATCCACCTGAGATGTTATCTGAGGACCGGATGGAAAAAAAGAGTCAGACCGCTGGTGTAACTTCATTTGAATATCTGCTGGGAGATGAATCCCCACCAACATCTAACTGCGGTGCCTGTGGCATTCTTATGCCTACTCGCTGGATTTCCGTTTTCGGTATTATATACAGAAGGCCCGTTTTGCTGGTATACAGTTCCCCATTGCAGTAATATTCCACAGCTCCAACATGAGTTGTAGAGAAGCAGAAGATCCCTTGTTTTGTTTGCATAGAATGTCATGCAGTGTTCAGGGACTTGTTTTTATAGCCTGGTGATAATGTTTGACTTTTGTGACTTCATGATAACACTGGAATAGCATTGACATCTAGCCTCTGGGTGAAATGAGCACAGCAAATGCGTCATAAATGTATCACTGCTAGTTGGCCCTATGTGATGAATAACCATATCAGCCCCATGTACCTGGGGAATTAGACGGAAGTCCATTCCTTTTACATTTCTCCATCACTTCACTTTTAGTGGACACATGGCAGTAGGGAAACATGCTAGACATGAGAGTTAAGAGGCAGTAAGACACAGAAAACATGAAAGGAAGCATCCATAAGAAAATAGATCATTATGAAGTCAAACCCATTAAGTTCTCCTTTCTGAAAAAAGCAAACCAGCTTTCATAATAATAGGCTGTTTAAAGAAATTAGAAAACACTGTGTAATATTTCAATATCTTCGCTGTTGGAATAGATAACTAGCATCTAACTATAACTATAGTCTTGACTCAACCTTGATGTAGTGATAAGGTTTTGGGTTGTCACCACTATTTCTGCTTTAGCCATTAGACCTCTTGCACAAACAATCAATTTGCATTCAGAAATACATGTTTGTCATACCAAAGACACGCACAGTAAAATACAAATGACCGTTACCTCCACGTAACTTCCCCTCAATCCAGTGTTACAGCTATACTAAGATTTCATCTGTTTTATATTTCCTCTGGTTACAGAATGAATTTTAATAAGAGTGAACTAAATGCCTATAAAGACAGAACCACTCTTGGTTAGAAACAATTGACATTGAACATATCCTGAGAAAAATATATCTATTTTTGAAATTTAAGTTTAAAAAATAACACCTCCTATTCAGAGGAAAGCAAACCATGCTTGAGAACTATCCCAATTGATTGTGGGGATAGAAGATAGTGGGGAACTTTTATTTTGAAAGTGTTTTTGTTTGTAGTATTGGCACTTCTAAAACATGTATTAATAAAAATTATTATATAGATATTTGTTCAGTAACCACAGTTATTTACAATAACTGAACATTTGATAACCACCCAAAACCTCTCTATCAGCTTATTTCTTCTTTATTTGTTATAGTTAAAAATACACTTCTCAAATAAATTGTAATCATCACAGTAGAACAACAAGTCAGTTAAACTTTAGGGATATACATCTGTCCAGCAAGGAAACATAAGTGATTGTGAATCAGTCACCTGTTTTGGTGCAAATAAAAGTGCACTGAAGAGGGGTAACAAGTAATTTGAGACAAGTAATTTGTCTGCAAGGTAGCTAACTACCAAGGTATACCTCAAGCTGGGTAATATAGTGGTTTAGCTAGCAGTGATAAAGCTGTGTGTCTCAGAAGCTATGCATAGCCCAGAGGCTGTACTTCCTGCTAGGAAGCACAGTACATGATTGCCATTGAACTTGTACGTGTGCATAGGATGTTTTCTTGGTGACAGGGAATTTAAAAAATCTGGTCTTTTAGGACAGATTTGGCACTAACCCCACACACCTACAATAATTTACCTGTTGTTTACAATGTAGGGAAAAGTTCTACTAAAAAATCTCTACCAGATTACCTGCACACCTGTTAGTAAACTAATAGCTTAAAACGAGTTTCTGTATCTTGTCTCTGTTTTGTCTTTCCACAATTGCTCCTGAATGTATGAAACACATTCAAGCAATCTTATTGACCTTGTAATATAGCGTGGTTATGGAATTCACATGACACTACATTTCTTTTTGAAGTTAGAAAGATTTTGTTAGGGCTGTGGTTCTACATGGCAGAACTTAACAGGCAAATGATACATTTTCAATACCACACATCATTTGTTTGGAGCCCATTCATAACCCGAGAACTGTCAGCTCTCTAAATGTTCCTGATTGGCAACTGCTGACAAGACAGGAGGAACGGTTTTTGACTTGTTGATCTGTCTATTTGCCTGAGAACTGTAGAAAACCTTGCATCACGGTGTACTTGAGTAGGTATTGAATGCAAGGACTTGAGTTTATTAGGCCAAATGGCAATCGTTCTTATATTTTAAACTCTCCCATTTGCAAGAACTTACAACTATCTTGTTTTGGGGAACAGATGAGGTCATTGCATTGGTCAACTGTAATTCTATAATTTTAAACCCCTCAAATCTATTCAGATTGTAAGATTGTAGGGAAAAATTTAACATACAGTTTGTATCGTTATCGTTGTTATTTATATTTTTTTATATAATTTATGGGCCAACTGTACATGAAGCTACAATACAGTCAACATCTTTAAATCTATGTATTCGTGATGGTTGTAGCTTTCTGTATGCAACCTATGCATGCAATTGAGTGTTGTATATTATGAAAATTTCCATCAGTTAAAGCCGTCTGACAGTAGTATGAGCATGAGTCATGCAGGTTGAAGCCCCCCCAAACATTGGTATTTGCGGGAGCTTAGTTTTTTTATCTCTATTATCTTGTAAATTAAACTGATAACAAATTGGCTGTACAGCCAGACAACACAAGCTGAAGCAGGCCAAGTTGACAAAGAGTTCAAAATGTATTTCACAACGTAAGCAAAGAAGTAATTCACCCCTTAAAGGTTTAAAATACACACACAGTAACAATATGACACCCTTTGTAAACATTTTGACAAGCAATCAGGTTTTATTGTTTTTTGTAAAGAAAAGGCTGCAAGATATACGTTCATATATAACAGCAAATTTTCATATGATGTAGATATCACAGTGTAAAGGCTTCTAGTTTTTATTGGGTTGAGCATATCTTTTGTCAGAATAGCTACTAGTAACTAATGTTATAGTTACCTAGTAACTAATGAAAACTTAGTTAGTAACTAATGAAAACTTACTAGTATCCAATAAAAAAAGTTACTAATAAAACTGAAATAGATTTTAGTAACTATTGGGATAGTAACTCTTAAAGAATAAAGAATACGCACTAGTCACTTTAAAATAGTTACATAAAATAGTTACGTCTTTTGGGATGTGAAAACGGCTTGCCATTATGGCTTGGCAGGTGCCAGAGTCACTGGAGCCCGATGAGACCAGGAAGCCCTGCTGCTTCTCCGGTGACACTGTCCAGTCTGTCCAGTCTGTATGTTGTCTGCTGGTCAAGGCTCAGACCCAGACCACAGCGCCACAGAGGAGGCCCGGATACGCCTTATAAGGCACGGAGCCAAGCACGAAGGCAGGAAGTAGATCCCAACGTATTCTTAAAGCCTGTGGGAGTTGTTTTTGGTTTTATATTATTTGACTTTAAACAGTCTTTGTAAAGTATATCCTACCATGAGTCTGTTTGTGTGTGTGTGTGTGTGTGTGTGTGCGTGTGTGCATGAGTGTCAGAGGCATTTGTATGCTCCTGCTCGGCCCTTAGACCCCCCTCTTGGGCCCCTTGCCTGCCTCTCACTCAGAATGGAGGTAGTCCTAGACAGCAGTCATCACTCTCCACACTGGCTCCTGGCACCACAGCAGAATACAGCCACGTCAGTACAAAGGTTACTGGTTGTAGGCAGGTATGGAATAACCTATGCCTCAGTCAGTGTCTTCCTCAGGTTAATGAGGTTTCCCATAAAAGGCCCCCGACTAACGTCTGTTTGTCCTCACCACCCAGGACTGTGAAGGTCTCTATGCTCAACGTTTAGTTCCTCAGACAACTGTGCAGGAGGATGGTCCTTACATTGTCAAGGAGCCTTGTCTCCTCTTAGTTGGCTGATATATCTCTCTTACCTCTCTACTCAGTCACATGGATGGGGGATTGATTTTCTGTCTGCCTTACAGATGCCTCTAGTGTTACATTGTCTGTGCAAGAACAGCAGTGGCAACTTGAAGAGAAAGCCTGTTGGGTCTGTTGTATTGGCCTGTCTTCTACCTCCTTGACTTTGACAATTGCAGTCGCACACTCTTTAAGAAATGACTTTGCACACATGCAGGCTTTCTGGCCTATACAGCCTAATTTTTACCTCACTGAGTGGTGTGTGAGCTTCACAGTAGATCCAGCAACCAGCTATTGCGTTTAATGAGTTGCCAATAGAGGAGGAGGGGAAGGGAGGAAGGGGGAAGGGATTGAGAGAGTTAGAGAGGGTGAGGCAGTGTTAGCCACGTTAGCAGTAAAGAACGACAGACAGTCTCTTCAGACAATGACGGAACTAATGGGAAGGGGAGGGGTTTCAGAGAATACTTAGAGAAGGTAAATCTGAGTGACCTGGAGGAATGTTTAACTGTAAGGTATTAATCATACTTTTAAAACCGCTCATTCTCAATGGAGGTGCAGAGAACAGTCAGCTACTATAAAACAGAGCCAGTGATCATGTTGAACTGAGCTCTGAAAACAACACAGAACATGTGCTTCTTTTAACCTTTTCTTTTTCTTTGGAAATCACCATGGAATACATATTGTAAGGGCCATCACTTCGGTCTTTGATTAATCCATATAATTCTATAATGATTATAAATCATAACCACTTCATTTCGTGACACCTGATGCTGTTATGTTCGTGCCAGCAACACCATTTTTCTTTTACTGTGCTCAGCAGAATCTTGCGAACCAGGCAATTTTAGCCATTACGGTGAATGCTTTACCAGAATGCAGGATTTGCAGTCTTCTTGCAGGCTTGCCGAAATGAGAGGGGTTACTAAGACCTCTCTAAATAACAAATTGTTTGTGACAAAATCGCGTAGTATACCTCAATGGAAACTAGAGAACCAGTGGAATGCACTAGTCATCACCATTCTCCCCTCAGATACACAGATCCTTAGTGCCAAATCCATTCAGAGTAATCGGTTGTGGCTGTCTTGTCACGTAGACAATCACTATGACCAATGGGTTGGAGGTACATACTTGTAAGTAACTCCATTTGAATCAACGAATGGATGCATTCCGTTTTGCTGTTAGAAGTCCACAAGTCATGATATCAACTAAAAGCTAAGCTATGGAGTCAATGAAACATCACCTTAATCCAGTTATAAATCAACATAGAAATGATCCTATAAATTACTAGTTGGAGCTAATAACAAATAACCATGAGGTGCTGATCTATATCGGTGTGGGTAAACACAGTAATGTGAGGGAAAATTGACAATAAAAGTAAATAAATGTTTTTCCCATGCAACAAAATAAAAATGTGTAAGTGTTGTAGAATCTGCTCTGATGCACAATTAGGCACATTCATTGTCAGATCAAATCATTTTCAATTATTTAAAGCTACATAGTCTTTAAAACCCAATCAAAATACTAAATGATCTATGCAAAATAGATCCTAAAACAACAGCATATATTAAATTTGCAACTTAGAGCCTTGGACCTGTATTTAATAAATCCTCTAATGTAGAAGGTGTTGCTAGGCTATGCTGGGATCACAGGGATGGTTTTACACCAGGAGCCAGTCCCCCCTAAGACCCCAGATCTCATTAGTTATATATTGTCACAGGGAGATCATTTCATCACCTGCACAAGACAGGAGTTACCATTACCATTATCTTCAGCAGCATTTTATTCTTATTATTTACTGTTCCATGGTTGATTACAAATCCATTTTTGTTTCTTAAAATTGGAAAGGCTTTAGGAGTGAATTATATATTTTGTCACCATAGCCGGGCTCTCTTAAAATGCAATGTAGAGAAACAGACTTTGTTTTGGGAGTCAAAATCTATAGACATGGAATGGGTTGTCTTTAAAGAGAAATGTGTGTCTGGCTTTGCGTGTGTGTATTATTCCATATATCAGGTATGTGGTACGTCAGTTTTATGATCTGAGGGTAGTATGTGTGTTCGTGTGTGTCATATCAGGGGGATGTTATTATGCAGGCCGTGGACTGGCTTTGAGAGAGGAGGTGATATATGATGACTATAGTCGTGCATGTGAATCAACTCAGGCAGTTTCTCATATACCTCTCTCCTAATCCTCTTCGAACCTAGGAAAACCTACTGATTTAAAAATAGGTTCCTTCAAAATTGTAGAAAAAGAGGAAAAGGAGATTAGATAATAAAACAATGGCACACCAGCATCACGTCGATGCCTGCACTGTGACTTCAGCATCATCTGTGGCTAGTTATTCCAAGCAGATGTAATGCTTAACCTCCCCACAGACACCTGCTAGAGCTCTGGCACTAGGCTGGTGGTGCCCCTGGCCCTGGAACCACTGATATGTGCACAGACCAAAAGAAAGGAACATGACCAGATGGATGGACGTAAGGATAATAGAACGAATGGATGATGGAAGGATAACAGGATGGATAAGTTAATGGCTACATTGATGGATGGACGGATGAATAGATGATGGGTGGAGAAATGTGTTTGAGTGAACGACTTGCTTGACGTAAGAGTGATGCAGAGATGCTTCTAACTCAGGGTTGTATAACATACAGCATTACACTTGAAAATAATATCTAAAGATCACAGAACCACAAAATGATGCACTGGTGTTTCAGGCTTTACAGGAGATTTATTTGAGGGTTAGGACCCTATTGATTCCATAAGCTCTAGAGTGCTGCATTCCCCTTCAACTGTTATTTCTTTCATTTTCAAATGTTCTATGCTGAAAACCAGCACAGACCACCTAGTGAAAAATGTAACACTGGAACTTCTTAAGCAACAGTTTCATGCTTTAATAAGAAGGGAGGGGAACAGGGCCATGGTCCCCTGAGACCAAAGAGGTTTAGGATTTAGCCAGGTGGTGGGATAGCAGAGTTGTGTTTCAGGGCTCATAACCGTCCACTCCACTTACAACTAACATGTATACTGTAGGGGTGTAGGGAAGGGGCTCTGGAGTTGGTTGAAAACATCTTGTACATTCACAAGAGAGGTTTATACACTAATTTCACACTTCCAAATTAAAACAAAGATTCCCACCTTGCTGGACCAAGTCCCTGGTATATTGTCTATAGTGGTTATAGCCAGAGCCACGCAGATGGCCGTAGACAGTAGCTTGGTATGAATCTATTTTTATTGCAGCGAAAAACAAGCACAGCCCCGTCCTGCAACAGGGCCTGCATCCGGCATGGTATTAGGGGACATTTGTCCACTGGCCAGTGCACTGATTCCCCTCTAGTGTTAGTTGATTAACCAAGCAAACACATTGAGTCCAAGGATAGGTGAAGGGCAAAAAGAGCACTGCCACAGGGAACTCATATGGCTGTAATGTTTTCAAATGCTAACCATTCATCTCCCTATTTAGAGGACTGCCTCTTTACATTGTCTTTACAACCAAACCTAACAGAAGCAATAGCTCATTTGCTAAACATTCAAAAAACATTCAACATTCACATTTCCATGGTGATATGGAATTTTATTTTATGGTTGCTTTTATTTTCCGGTCTGACCGTGTATGTCAGGGTTGGAGTGGAGATGCAATGCGTTTTTGGACTACGTGTGGTTGACTGTGTTCTGACCCTCACCTGGATGTTGGAATCTGGGACAAGTTGACATAACTGCTTGTAGTCTGCCTGGAGGGTTGGTTCACTGTGATTTGACTCTAACTTAAAGGGAATGTCTCATTTTTGAATCTTGCGTAATTTTCACAGTTTCTGAGCTTGTAGTAAATCCCCCAAAATTATTTTTTATTTAGTTGTACACAGCAAAATTGGTTGTAAACCACTCCAAATCTATCCAACCAACTTATATGACATTTTGCAAAAAGAATACTGTACCATAAGTCTGATTTGTGTATGTTGAAAAATATGAATTGACAATTTTTTTTAATATGAATTGACTACTGTAGCTAGCTTGCATTACTTGCAAACTTCAGATCCGACTGCCATTTGCATGGCCCCAGGATGGCACATCTATATGTGTCATCACAAGAAGGTTTGCAGTGTCTCCCAATACAGTCTCTTGAACATGGAGGAGATACCAGGACAGGCACCATTACACAAGGAGAGCTGGACAGGTTTGTAGAAGGGTACCAACCTAGCACCAGGTTATATATGAGGACAAAGTGGAATAAAACAAAGCAAGATTTCTTTGTTGCTTTGTTTTATTCCACTTTGTCCTCACATATAAATGATCCAGAAACATTACATTAATGCTAAAATGACTTATTGGTGATGCTAATGCATTGTATACGGTTGGATATCATAGTGTTCTGATTGAAAAACCATAGGGAATCTAGACTTTCAAATCATCCTGTTAAATGTGTGCTGAAAAGTAGAAGTAATAATAATAATGAAGTCATTCAGTTAAACAACACAACTGCTCTACCGGGAAGAAAATACCTGTTCCTTCTCCCATCTCCTTGTTGGTTATCTGCTCCTTTGTGTGAGGATGCACAAGAGGAGCACAGCCAGAGCCCTAGAAGATGGCCTTCCCTAGGCTACTTGTGGGCATGTTTCTGCCCAAACTGTGCCTTTGATGCCAGCAAGTAGTGCCACAGACTGTCCAGGAGCTCTGTCTGTGCGGAAATACTCCATGTAGGGCCAGACACACTACTGAGTCACATTAAGAGTTGCTATGATGAAATACGCGCAATTGGAACGGCCTGTGATCTGAATTGTTTATTTTGATTTTCAGTTTGAATCCAGCCCTCAATCGGTTGGTGACTTAGTTTTCAACAAATTACACAATAAATAGTAAAGATTTGAATCTTTAATATGTTTAGTTCATTGAGACCCGATGTGTAATCGAAGGTTAATTCTTTGGACGCGTGTATTTATTACATTGTGCGGGTTAGTATCCCAATACCAATAGCAAGATTGTTAAAAGTCTTCTTAATGAAAGTAATAAGGGGGGCATTTGCCCGCATTCTCTGCCCTTCTGTTGGCACATATCATATTTTGGTTCATTACTGTTTAGTGAAATAAACCCAGTAATCAGGGACTTATTTAGACAGCAGGTGGGAGCACTTAATAATGAGGAAGAAAAGACCAGCCGGCTCTGGGCGGCGTAGGTTCATGTTTGAATACTTCTGAATCCTAAACAACAATTTGCTATATATATCTTTTTTTTTACTTTTCAGGATCTGATACACATCCTGAAAAGCAAATGCACAGCCATTATATTTTCCATTCGAGTATAATAAACTATGATCCTTAAGCTGTTACATGATTTTATTAGTTATACTCGGCAATAAGTATGGGGTGGTACACCAGTCAAACGATAATGCAAGTGTTGTAAGGTCAGCTCAGGGAAACCATTTGAAGTATGAAAAGAAACTGTGCAAGCTGGGCCTCACGATCTTTCTGACTACTCGCTGAACCCTGTACATCCTATTCACAAAGCTGCTAAGACAAACTTTTACCAAGGAATGGGGAGAAATCTTTAGCTAAGTGAAAGGACGGAGTTGACACGGATGCAAAGGATGATGTGGTGTTCCACCAACAAGCTTACTATGACCACCGTGATTGGCTGATAAGGAAGGGGTCCCTGTCAGTGAATTCATCAGAGCAATATTATAGAGGGATGTGTCATGTCAAGTGTCACTGATTAAACATGAAAACAAGAATGATATGAAAACCAGTCAAGACATGTCCAGCTAACACTCAGCCTCTTACATGTCTGGCAGCTTGTTAACAAAATGTGTGTTCATCTTTTGACGGTCCAATATTTTGTGCAGTAATGTGTCTCATGTATAGCGTCAACTACAACAAGTGGTGCAGCTAAGGCCATGAAGTTGTTTCTTTGTTTCTTTGTAGTTAGTGAACATCAAGACGAAACCAAATCATTTGTATAGTAATGGTTACAGACTCTCTCTCCACCTCCCTGCCCTTGTATTTTGAGTGTAATTCATTTGCCCAAGAATACACAAAACACACAATAAAAAAAGGTTTAAGATGAATTTGACTGAAAGCATTATAATGTTTCCCCTTATAGATATTGCGATCATATTGTTATCTTGAATTAATTTGGACACGATAATCGTGTACTGAAAATCTGATATTGTGACAGCCCTAGTCTAGAGAGAGCATTTATTGTTTATGTTATGTTCTACTGACAGATGAGAAAGATATACTTAGTCTGTCTGCACTGAATAACTACCATTTTCTCTGTAGCCAAATAACGTTGTCACAACCTTGAACTCCTATGTTGTTGGGTTGTTTGAACTGACAGCAACCCTAGGTCTACTAACTCCTCTATGATCATGCTACTATGAGCGATACATAACAAGCGAAAAATGATTTACTGAAACATAATTCTTTTTTTAACAAATTGCAATTAAGGCAAAGGTTTACACGGCGAATTGCCAGCAGCAACCCTTTAGGATTGTTTGTGATTTGGTTTTAGTGACTTAGGAGTCTTGATTAGCCCTAACTCTTCACAGATTTTGGAGCTGGCTTTAGCACTAAAACATGTTGTGAAATACAGCGAAATTAGGACTGACATCAAAAATCCTCCTAAATCAGCAAGTTAGGAGATCATTTTAGCCTAACAATATCTTGTGAATGCGGCCCCAGATGTTTCGCCTTTGTAATTCTGCTGCCTATCTCTTCTGTGAAAAATGTACTGTGACACTTTCACCCCATGATCTAACCAATAGTGTATGGCCACGATCTAACTGTAACATCTGTAAAGCAAAATGCGCTAATGGGGTGCATTAATGCACATGGCATAGGTGACTTGCACATCTGTGAAGGCACCATTCATGCTGATCAATTCATAGAGGTTTTAGAGCAACATATGCTCTCATATTTTACCGGGAAGACCTTGATTATTTCAGCAAGACAATGCCAAACCACATTCTATCACAACTGTATGGCTCTGTAGTAAACTGACCTGCCCACAGTCCAGACCTGTCCCCTATTGAAACTAACTTTTTTTGGAAAGGGGTTGTATTTATATGTACCATAATTGTCTACCACAAAAATTGCAATTTCGTCAAAGACTGGCACAATAACTATGGAGGGCATTGTGTTGACAAAGACACTGGCATTGTTTATTAATTTTGATAGTTTATTTATTATGCTAGTGTGTTCCACTTTTTTTAAGGAAACATCACATCTTATTGCAATACCGAACGAAATGAGCAAAGAAAACCATACTAATTCCTACCCAGAAGGAAGCCAAACCAAACAGGTTGAGGCTAGGGTGGTGGGTGGGTTTAGCGACTGCATACTAAGACGGCCAGCAGTAAAGCAAACTGAGTAAGTTCCCTGACCAACTTAATAAAACCGTCATATTAGATTAAAAAAAATTCTGAGACTATAGGATGAGCAATCCCAACATTAGTATATGGGTACCTGTGCCTAAACCTGTGAGTGTTACTGTAAATACAGTAAATATTATTTTCCACGGGTTGAACAGCTTGTATTTCTAGAATGAATTCATTCCAACCGTGACTGTTGTCTGTCTCTCTCTCCAGTCTGCTCCCAGTTCTCCAGAGGAGTGTACGCCATATTCGGCTTCTACGACAAGAAGTCCATGAACACCTTGACCTCTTTCTGCGGGGCTCTGCACACCTCTTTCATCACACCCAGTTTTCCCACCGATGCCGATGTGCAGTTTGTCATCCAGATGAGGCCTGCTCTACGGGGAGCTGTCCTCAGCCTGCTGGCCCACTACAAGTGGGAAAAGTTTGTCTACCTCTATGACACTGAGAGAGGTAAGAAACAGCCAGTCTGACAGCCTTCCATTCACACAATGGGACATGGGACATGAAGCCCAGTCTGTACCTCTTAGCGTTGCTTAGTGGCAGCTAAGAGACAGCTGCCTGGGCAAACTGACAGCCTTTATTGTCAACATATGAGGAGATTCTTTACTACTGCACCACAAAACCACAATGTTAACCCAAAGACTGAGAGCCTTTTAATGTTCATTTAAATGAGTGCATCTTTCAATATTTTGTTTGTGTCTTACTAAGAATCCACAGCAAATGAAAACCTTAAAACTTAGTCCAGTCAAGGATATGTATGACCACTCCAGCATCTAAATATGACTAAAATAATCTACATTTCCAATGTATTTCCATTGTCCGTGTTTATTTTCCTAAACTGACAAGAGGCTGTTATAACTGACAGAATGTTGCTGAAAGAACTTTTAAATATGACAGTTGGCTTCTTTAGCCGTCTGTCAAGAAATGGGTGGAATGTAACCTGGCACATTAGTCCATTAACAGACTCCTACTGGGGGCTTTTAGAGTGACTTAATACAATATTTCATTAAAACTTGTGATTATCTTCACTAACGAGGACAAAGTCAAACACGAATGTATACTCACTAATTGCAGCTGGTCAGACCAGCAGACCCTAGCTAGTAGTTTCTATCATTTACGCAGTTAATTAAATGGTTTGTTGCCTAAATGGTGAATGTTCAAACGATAACCTAACCAGCAAACCTGCTATTTATCTTGTAATTAAAGAAGAGGGTTAATTACTGTCTATAGTAGTTACTGGTCCTATTAGCTATCCACCTCATTTCGCTAGCTGCTACTTGTTTGCTTGTTGCATACGTCTAGGCGCGTTTTTACGAGCGAAACGAGAGGAAGATGAATGATCAACTAGCTAGGTTATTGGCTAGCTAGTCAGTGACTACTTTTTGAAAGCATACCCGGGCATGTTACTAGTAAAATACATTAAACTCATATTTGAGTTACATTTTGTTCATTGTGGCAATTCAATATAGTAATCTTACCTTACTGTCGGTGAGTAGAGCAAGAGCATGCACACGACCTGATGGATCTTTTTGGTGGCTAAAGCTACATTTTACAATCAACACACTTGGCATTCATATGTAGAGGGACTATCCGAGAGAGGCTGACAGAACATGAATCGTCACCCATATAACGAATCGATCCCTAACTGCATGTCACATCTGAACTGCTTACTTTTGGTTACAGATTATGTATGAATCGAAAATCAGGTTTGACTGACAGGAAAGAGACACTCTGAAGGGTTGTAATGACAATGTAATTCACTTTCCACCCTCAAGATTTACAAAGAGAATGTCCTTTACGAAGCATTTTTCATTTCCTGTCTGGCTTTTATTTCTGTGATGATTAGCAAGCTGAACAGTCCAGGAAGTTTTATTAGGAGGCCATTATTATATCTACAGTGTCAATTGAGTTCTAGTTATTTTCAGATAACCGTTAAGTCAGTATTAAACCACCCATGGGCCTGATTTGCTATGTTTGACCCCATATGCGTTAAACAACTATTATTTCTATTAAGTATTTTGCTATTTCACTTCATTATAGAAAACCTCTGAACCTAAGTCCTCCTTCTAAGTGTGGTCTAGTAGCCAGTAAAAGAGTCCACGACAGGTGCACTTACTGCTGTTGTCTGGTAGTGAGACTCTAAGGAGCTCAATCTGTCTGTATAGTACCACCTCCAATCCTTGGAATATAATTTAGACTCTAAGTGGATTAAATAAAGAAGGAGCCCAAACAGCCTCTGTGACTTTACACGTCCTTCATGCCCTCCCTCCTCCACCTACCTTTCCCATGCTCTTCTCTGCCTTGCTGTACCCCAGCAGCAGCCGTGGGCTGACGGAGGCAGTTGGTGGAGGCCTCCATCTTGCTCTGTGAAGGTCAACATCTGGAGAGTGTTCTGAACTGTAATGGCGCTCCAAACTGTCAGCGGGGGATATTCATCATCATTCCTGTTTATAAACCCGCCACTGTAGTGTATAGGCTGGATGTAGATAGAGACATACTATATGGGAGCAGCTAGACCATGCTATTGCTGTAATTAGATGCTAAGACTAGGAGAAAATCCCGATGGCGATCAATTATACAATGTTTCCCTCTGTTGGTAACTAACCGCTTACCACTTTACATAGTGTACACATCTAAAGTGTAAATCATATGCCTAGAGTTTAGGGAGGTCTTAGTTGTAGCCTTCCTCTTATTTGATTCTTTGTCGATTCCTTATAACAACACTGTTGGGCTTTACTACACTGTACATACAAAAAACATCCTTACATAACAGAACACATTTGGCACTATTTTAGTTTTTTTTAAGGTATGGCATTTGTGGTAGAGATTGAGATTGTTTGGAGATTTTTTTTTATAGAGTGCATTCAAAATCCTTTTAACACAACATTGAGACAGCTTTTATAGTGCATTCAAGAGGTTTCCTTGCTGGCTTGCTTACTATATAGAACTGCATATGTAACTCCGTTATAGCAAACGGAAATGTGCTACTCCTTGTCAGAAGCATGGAGACAGGTACAGTTTCTCAGTGTGTATGTGTGGCTGCATCAGGTTACACATCTGGCCCTCCTGGTAGAAGGAAAGATGATTACAGAGTTTCCTGTCCCTCCCAGACACAACCGCCATACACGACACTTCTGATTTGGACCTTACAGCTCCTCTTGACTTTAGCCGGCCTGTTCACCGATTGTGTCTGGGCCAGAACACCACCAACTGTAACACAGTCCCCACCTCTACACCATCACATCATGAAGTAAAGAACAAAACATCAAATCTCCAATCCCATCTGACGGACGACAGGAGAGCAGAGCCCCATCAACTGGCTATATTCTGTTCATGTCATAGGAAATAGAGGAAGAGCAATCGATATCACTTTTTGGTCCATTGGGTCTTTGGATGACGGCAACATTGGCACTTGAGACACTGTCGTGTTGAATGTTGAACCACATGCTGGGCTGTGCTTTGGCTCACAGCTTGTGTTTGCTCTGAGGCTAGAGGCGCCTCCTGCTCCTCCTCAGGCCCCTTCAGCCCCTCGCTTTTCTGTTCCCCACATGGATCAGGAGACGCCGTTAGTCTTCATAGAGTTCACCAAACATCTACAGTCCAGCTTTTAAAAATAGTATTTGAAATGCCTATTATTAGGAAACAGTAGCATCACCCCCGTGTTGCCACAACAACAGGAGGCTCTCAAATTCAAATGTCTGCTGGTATTGACATCTTATGACAGAGTAGGCAGCATTAGGACGCAGAAGCCAAGAAATATTTCTGTGGGATGATTTCTCCATCACTGAGGACTACGTGGGATGATGATTTTATCACTGAGGACTACGTGGGATGATTTCTCCATCACTGAGGACTACGTGGGACGATTTCTCCATCACTGAGGACTACGTGGGATTATGTTTTTATCACTGATTATTACGTGGGATGATTTCTCCATCACTGAGGACTACGTGGGATGATGTTTTTTTTATCACCGCTGACTACGTGGGATGATTTCTCCATCACTTATATTAAAGCATACCCACAAAAGCATAGGCACTCTTACATGAGAACCTGCTTCCAGCTGGCTCAGTTCATCGCCTCCTCCCCTAATATAAATACAAATGTGTGGTCTGTTATTGGTCAGAAATGTATGTATATCAACAGTGTACTTATGTTGTTCTGGATAAGAGTGTCAGCTTCATGGCTGTGAGTTCACATGTAAATACCTGTCAGAAACAGACTCCAGGGCCCCATTAGCTTGATTGCAGCCCTCAATCGGTTGGTGATTTTGGTTCCCATTGACCGTCATTACATTATTTTGTTCTCAACAAATTGAACAATGTAAAGTACAGATTTTTTTTTTTTAATATCATCAAGACCAGACATGTGATTTAAGTCTTTTTTTTTGCAGTTTATGTTTCAGCAATTTATTTCAAGGCGAATTCTTGGTAAAAGGATTCCCAGCAATATTTATGTTTTTTGTCATAATTTCTACAATATCTCTTGCCCCAGCCACAAAATTAAACCTGGATTCCCAGGTTTCATTGCTTGGCTGGAGGGGAGATACATTGCTAGGCTGGGAGGGGGATACATTGCTTGGCTGGGGGGAAATACATTGCTAGGCTGGGTGGGAGATACCTTGCTAGGCTGGGTGGGAGATACATTGCTAGGCTGGGTGGGAGATACATTGCTAGGCTGGGTGGGAGATACATTGCTAGGCTGAGAAAGAGGGACCATTATTAGGCTGGGGGGGACCGCTTGGTGAAAATCACAGCCAAAACTGGCTGGTAAGTTATACTGTCAAATACCATCTTTCCACTATTACTGCAGATATAGTATAGACGTGTTCTTGAATCAGAAATCTCCTGTGTAACATTAAAATGGAAAATTGATTTTGTACCTCTCAATCATAGGAAATACAGTATATGGCTAGACAGAAGAGATCTTCACATGGGCGGGGCTTGCCTAAATTGATGTGTTCAATGTTAATCGCATCGAATTACATTTTCCTACTGAGGACATTAAAGGTTTCCTTTAACACAAGCTACCGATGACATAAATAAGGGTTTGTGAAAGTCAGTCATTTTATTTGTCAGTCATTTTATCTAATTTAATTGTATTTACAATGTACAAATACTTATATTTACTGACTGCCTCCTTTACTGTAGTAAACATTTTCCTGGTTTGCTTTGAGATCACTGCATGAAATTTTCTTAACCAAAGACTACAATCTTACAGGCAAAATAACTGCTTTTCTCTGGTCCACATGTCACCTCTGACACTAGGGGATGGAAAAGGTTGAGGTGAAAATTGCATTTGTACGAACAAATAATATATAATCCCAAAGCACCCCTGTGAACTGTCTAGCTGCCTCTCTGCATGGAATCATCTGATTAATTGCACAGTTGTTAAATGGTTGCTTTCAGCAGTCAGGCACAGGATCATTAATGCATTGTTTGCAATAGAGACATAGAGAGTCAGAGAGATATAGAGATGGAGAAAAGAGATATAGCGGTGGAGACAGAGAGATATAGAGATGGAGACAGAGAGATATAGAGATGGATACACAGATGACAGAGATAGAAACAGAAAGAGACAGGAAGAGATAGAACAGAGGTATAAACAGAAATAGACAGGACGAGATAGCACAGAGATAGAAACAGAGTGACTGAAAGAGAGGACCGAGATAGAAACAGAGAGAGACAGGAAGAGATAGAAACAGAGAGAGACAGGAAGAGAAAGGACAGAGATAGAAACAGAGAGACAGGAAGAGATTGGACAGAGATATAAATACAGAGTGACAGAAAGAGAGAGGACAGAGATATAAACAGAAATAGACAGGACGAGATAGGATAGAAATAGAAACAGAGAGATACAGGAAGAGAGAGGACAGAGATAGAAACAGAGAGAGACAGGAAGAGATAGGACAGAGGTATAAACAGAAATAGACAAGACGAGAGAGGACCGAGATAGAAACAGAGAGTGACAGAAAGAGAGCGGACAGAGATATAAACAAAGAGAGACAGGAAGAGATAGGACTGAGATATAAACAGAGAGAGACAGGAAGAGATAGGACAGAGATATAAACCGAAATAGACAGGACGAGATAAGACAGAGATAGAAACAGAGTGACAGAAAGAGAGAGGACCGAGATAGAAACAGAGAGAGACAGGAAGGGATAGGACTGAGATATAAACAGAGAGAGACAGGAAAAGATAGGACAGAGATATAAACCGAAATAGACAGGACGAGATAGGACAGAGATAGAAACAGAGTGACAGAAAGAGAGAGGACTGAGATAGAAACAGAGAGAGACAGGAAGGGATAGGACAGAGAGATACAGGAAGAGAGAGGACTGAGATAGAAACTGAGAGAGACAGGAAGAGAGTGGACAGAGATAAAACCAGAGAGAGACAGGAAGAGAGAGGACTGAGGCCAAAATATAGACAGACCAAGACAGAGATACAGTAGATGGCAAGACATAGAAAGAGATAGAGACAGAGGTAACTTGAGAGACAGACAAAGAGCAACAGAGAAACTGAGACAGAAAGAAACAGACTGAGAGACAGAGACAGACAGAAGGATTGAGAGACAGAGACAAACAGAAAGGCAATGGTGTAGCACAAACCAGCATTTTAACGCCCTCTCCTTTCTCTCTTTAATGCACCTTCACTAGCAGCCGAGCTCGGACCCCGCTGCACAAATCAATGAACACAGGCTGGCAGCCTGCTGTGCCTAAACGCTGTTTATCTCTTCTTTTCCATCACTGGCTCTGCCTGCCATCTGTCTGTCTGTGTGGTCACTCTCTTCCACTCTCGTTAGCCCTGCCTTGGGCTTCAAGACTTCAATTGGCTCGCAATGTTTCCATGTCAGGTCTTAATTCTTTACGGGCCTGCCTCTCTCTCAGGAGGGGCAACCTGACAGACAACATGAAGAACATTTGGTCGATCCAGTTTGGAGTTCTATATCCTGGGTAGGGTGACCAAGCTACTGTTTATTTTACCAAAGTTACTGAAATGTTCAGATGTTTTTTTATCTATATTTCAACTACTATTCCTCCTCCCAATTCCCCTTTTTTCACCTTCCTGTCTTCTCTCCCAACTCCACCTGTCTGTCTTCTCTCCCAACTCCACCTTCCTG
>JACXGK010002311.1:0-56189 GCA_016801125.1 Novumbra hubbsi | reverse complement strand
TAACCTGTGCTCAGCTGCAGTGGTGTTCATGCTAACCTGTGCTCAGCTGCAGTGGTGTTCATGCTAACCTGTGCTCAGCTGCAGTGGTGTTCATGCTAACCTGTGCTCAGCTGCAGTGGTGTTCATGCTAACCTGTGCTCAGCTGCAGTGGTGTTCATGCTAACCTGTGCTCAGCTGCAGTGGTGTTCATGCTAACCTGCCTCTCATACCTTTTCCCAGTAATCAGCCCGGGAAGTAGAAGTTAAGACTCAGAGACATACATCTGTGTTCCTATGATACCATATTTCATATATAGTACACTCATTTAGACCAGGGCCCTATTGAGAGATGACCCCCTATTCACTATATAGTACATTACTTTAGACAAGGGGCCTATTCTCTATACAGGATGCTACTTTAGACCAGGGCTTATTCCCTCGTTGCTTTTCTTGTTGCTAATTCACAGAACCTGTTGCCAGGGGACCGTTGACCTCCAACACCACTCTTACTTCCTGGTTTGTTAGCAGTAGATCTCCAATAGTCTCTGAAACCCCCAAACTTTCCCTTTCACCCCCCTCCACCAGCTGGCTTTAGACAATACGCTTTGCAGGCTGAGTATCCACCCTTTGCTCTACCGAGTCTGCAGTGGTCTGGCTGGGAGTAGAGGCCTGTGACTCTGAGTGTTCCAGTACAGTAGCCCTGCGTAGCACACATGGAGAAAGTCTCATCTGCACCAAGTCATTTTCCAGGTCCAAGGAGCCGGACGGAGCTCTGCAGAGAGCCGAAAAAAGTCAGGTGCCGGGTAGTTTTCTGGGCCAGATGTGTGTCCCCCGACAGAGGGAGTAGACGTACATCTGTGATGAGTTTAAAGTTGAACAGGGGGAATTCCTGCCCTGAGGTTGTTTAGTATAACTGCCTGCATTACCCCCCCCCCCCACCCACTGTTCTACACGTCCTCGTTTCCTCCCAGACAAACAGACAGACGGGGAGTTGGAGGATGGAGAGAGAGAGTCTCTTGTTTTCGAGGGGCGAACTTTGAAAGGGCCAAACAGAAGCAGGAAATATTGGTTATGACGAGGACTCCCAGTTCCCCCAGATAAGGTGCTCCATTCGGGTTACTGGGGCTTCACGAGCTCCCCTGGGAGACCTCGGCGCGTGCAGCTACGACCGCAGTCAGCCAAGTCTTAACTTGCAATCAAAATCCAGTACGAAAAACATAAGAAGGGCTTCAGTGTGCGTGAGGAGTGTATTAAATGACTTAAAGGTACTTAGCTGACCATGCTAACCATGCTAAAGAAACCAGTGTTTTTTGCCACGTCACGTTCCATGGGTCTGTTGTAAGGCTCAACGGAATCAGGGAATTCCCTCCCATCCCGCTCAGGCTGTTTGCTGTCCTTTATCAGGAATTTAACTCTGGGACAAGACGTTCCAAATGTTTGAAGGAGAAGTGCATTGCTGAAACTCACTTTCTGTCTCTACCCAGAAAAAATGACTTGTTTCTCAATTTCCTTTATGTCCTTGGTACTCGGTGTTCTGTTCATTCACAGAAAGCTAATCTCAGGAGGAAAACCCCTCGGCCTGGTTTTTCTCATTTTATCAGATAGGATTCATTGAATTGAAAACAAATGGATAGCACTGATGAATTCAGACCTCAAGGGGGATTCACTATCAGATGTGTCTATTTCTATGCATTCACTCCAATAACCAAAATCGGACAAACAGCTCAGAGTGAAAGCTGGGCCCCGACCACCAGAGACCAGGGACCGATAAATAAATATATTGGGCGAGTCCCACCTTGCCGGGTCCTCATTCCTCTTGTTTCCCATTGGTTGGGAGGGTTGCCAGGGCGGAGTGGGGGGGAACAGGACATCATGGGGAGGCCAGGAGTGAGCCCATACCAGGAAGCACTCCAGGCCCCCGATCATGGGAGGGACTCACGCGACTCTGTCTGGTAGGGTGTGGAGGAAAAACATTGTGTTCTTTTTTCTGTTTCCAGATAACACAGGACTCAGACGCATGCACGCACGCACAAAACATAGAGACACGCGAATAGACACACACACACAAATGCACGCGTCCTTTCTAAGGCCTTTATTCTACTAAAGCCACCACACCCATGAACACTCATCAGGATGTCACCAATCAGTTTGTTGCCAGCATTTATAATGAGAGGAGGAGGCGTCTTTCCTTCCTTTGAAACAAAGAAAAAACAAGCTGGCTTTCAAGCTGGGGCAAAGGCCAAAGTAGTCCTCAACACCTTCTGATTAGTCCCCAGTCGTACATAATGTGCCACGGGAGGAATTAATGTGCCAGAGTTCTCTTGTACTGTACGTACACACACACACTCCAGTGGCATTGATCGTACTGCAAAATGAATTTGATTAAATAGGACATTTTGAAACTTTAGCCTAACAACCTTTCTTGTTTTGGTCAGATGCTTTAACCTTTGGGTTACAAATCCACTGTTTTTCCTGGTCATTTAGGACAAATTGCACAAATCGCTTCCCAAAAAATAGGAATAATTTGCAGTGATTCAAATCCTGTGTAGCAGAGAAAAGACAGAAAACAGGAAAGAAAAAAAGTCAAAACAATACCAAGAATGGAATGCTAAATATTTTAGCTAAATAATTATGGAAATAATTGAATACCTTTCCCTCTGATACATATGTTGTCAGCAGGAAGGAATGCTCACTGGGACTCAAACCTCCTGGGAGAGTCATTTCAGAACACTGTCAGCATTTTCGAGGTATGAACCATGATTCAATTATAATTTCTACTTTGTGTGGGTTAATCCGATTGGCATGCATCACACAATGTTTTCCTTTCAGACCAGAAAGCTGGTTTTGGTTCTCTGACCCGATATTCCTCACACTACCGAAAGCCATTTTTTCGGTAGTTTTTTTTGGTGTTTTCACATAAGACATATTTTAGCTTTTTTTTATAATCATGTTTGGCTGCCTTTGCAAGAGAGTGATCATCAGTGTGTTATATTGTATAGACCAGTATCTTTCAATTATGTGTCCAACATCCTCTCATAAGCAGAAAGTAGCCTCACAGTATCAAGTCAACTTTACGCGATAGCATCAAGTTCAAACATGAGCTACAGAGATTGCGACCATTGAGGTTCTATCGGATAGACCTGATGTAGCCCAGGCAACAGACGGGACGATTCTATCAGTCGTTATGGATCTGCGAGGTTGACTAATACATCCTCTCACTTGCGTAGATATCGCACACATACGACTGATACAGCGTTTCAAAACACATTTATGTGTGTGCGCGTGGAATTTTGGTCGATCGTGAATCAAAGTGAGATGAATTGTGCCGTCGTGTTACTGCATCTCTGGCGGGGTGGGGGCCTGTGACTTCCTTGTTTACGGATGGCGGGTATAGAAGCCGTGGGGCCGATCAGACAGGCTTCGTGGGACTCTCTCCCAACTCCCGCATGGGCTGTTATGGCGATGGCACAAGGTCGTACGCTGAAAAAAGAAAAAGTTTAATAAACAATGTTGTGACCATGCCATGGCGGCTCAATGGGGTTCCTTTTCATTTTTATCCAGATAACCTTAGTTCCTGCTGTCTTTTAATTCTGAGAATATTGTGTGTTTACCACTAAGAGATTGGGAATTTCCCTGTCAGAAGTCTCCATCAAAGGCCTGCACATTCCTGAACGTTTCCTTCCAAAACTGAAAGTTGAATGTTCAGTTCAGAAGACCGTTGGAAGATCCAGATGCGGGGCATTAAATTTCCCTGCCAATAATCAGTTGCTCCTTCCTGTAAATCTGCACCACAGTTCAAACATTTGGGGTCACTTAGAAAGGTCCTTGTTTTTTAAAGTAATGCACACATTTGGTCCATTGAATTAACATCAACTTATTCAGAAATATGATGTAGACAATGTTGCAAATGACTATTGTAGCTGGAATGTATACATTGGCATACTGAGTCGATTATCAGCAAATCAGTCCTGTGTTCCAAAGGCACGTTGTGTTTGCTAATCCTTGTTCATCATTTTAAAAGACTAATTGCAATTGTAACCCTTTTGTTAGCACAGCTGGAAACTGTTGTGTTGATTAAGCAAGTATATTAGTTGTGTACACTAGTTGAGTATCTGGAGCATCAGCAATTGTGGGTTTGATTACAGGCTCAAAATGGCCATAAACAAAAAACTTTAATCTGAAACACGGCAGTCTATTCTTGTTCTGAGAAATGAAGGCTGTTTCATGCAATAAATTGCCAAGAAACGGAAGATGTTGTACAATGGGGGTAGCAATGTGATGGTCTGGGTGTGCTTTGGTGGTGGCAAAGTGTTCTTGAAGAGGAATGACTAGCGTGCCTTGTTTTCACAGTTCTGTGAATCCGCTGGATCACAAAAACCTGTTAATAGCCACAATTAGGCAGCAATGGACAGAACAGCCAACTTCACAAACTGTCTAAAAGGCCCCAGACTGCCATCATCACCATCGGGTGTGCTCACTGTGGGAATGGATGTGGAGCCTCACTCCCTCCAAATTCCCCTTTAATTCCAGTGCAGTAGTCATGACCGAAACCAGGCTGGGAAAGCTGCCTACATTCCGCTGGTAACTAAGATACCTCAGATTCTATCTATTCTACGACAATCGTCTCTGTAAATGCCCAAATGGGGTTTGTCTTGAGGAGGCTTCCCAATTTAATCTTTGAGTTAGGGAGTACATTTGTAGGGAATATATTAGTGAATTTTGTGTGGATTAGGGTTATGGTTAGGGTAAGGTTAGGGTAAGGTTAGGGTAAGGTTAGGGTAAGGTTAGGGTAAGGTTAGGGTAAGGTTAGGGTAAGGTTAGGGTTAGGGTTATTTTGGGGCCATGAAGTGTAAAAAACAACTTTCTGCTCTGTGAAGATGCTCTGTAAAGATCCCCCCCCCCCAATTACCCATCATTCCTCCTTTCTATATCATTAGTTGAATAGTTTGTGCTTTACAAACACAAAGTAAATGCATAACAGAACACAGTTATAAAAACATCCAATTGTCGTTAGGTTGATTCAAAGTTGAATTGTACTACAGCCAGCTTTGTTTTGATTATGAGATTCCTAAACATTGTGAGTTTTCTTTTCATTTTATCAACAAAAGTTAAGCAATCCCTAACATTTGTTGGTAACTTTTGTTGGATTGCTGAACAACTTCTGTGATTCCACATCTTTTTTGTCTTTTTGCTTCCATGATCTTTTCCTAGTGTACAGAAACACTGTGTGGCCATGATTGCAGAGCTAGCCACAGGTTGTGGAGCGTTTTAAACACTGTTTAAATGTACCTGCAGCTGGGTCGCGAGCAAGATGGGGCAGTAGTGGTAATGCCACGACAGCAGTGTTGAAACAGCAGGATTAGGAGTTCCCCTGAAACAAATCCCACAGGAATCCATGGGCACTTCTTCCTGTTCTCGTGTTATTACTGTACACACCAAGGCCGAATGACTCCCCGTCCACTATGTAGAGACCTGTGTTGAATCAGGGCCCATCCCTTTATATTGGGCTGTTGGTCATAAGCAGTGCAGCATTGGGGATAAGCTATTTGGCCCTGTTCCTCCACCCCGCCGTCAGAAGCTAATGTGCGACATCCCCTTGTGCTGTTTTCTGCACTCGTAATGATTGCAGCTTGGAAGTGTTGTTGTCTTCCTAGCGAGGTGGTCTCGATCAGCACTGTCAGCTGATCTTCCTGTCTGTCAGCTGATCTTCCTGTCTGTCTGCTGATGTTCCTGTCTGTCAGTTGATCTTCCCGTCTGTCAGCTGATCTTCCCGTCTCTCTGCTGATCTTCCTGTCTGTCAGCTGATCTTCCCGTCTCTCTGCTGATCTTCCTGTCTGTCAGCTGATCTTCCTGTCTGTCTGCTGATCTTTCTGTCTGTCAGCTGATCTTCCTGTCTGTCAGCTGATCTTCCCGTCTGTCTGCTGGTCTTCCCGTCTCTCTGCTGATCTTCCTGTCTGTCTGCCTGGATGAGCCATGCAACAGATTCAGTGTCACAGACCCACAGGCACCAGAGGCAGGTGGATGGACAACCGCCTTGACCATCCACCAGCCCTCAGGGTCCGCAGAGAGAGAGACAGAGAGAGATTTTTTCCCCAGATTCCCCCGATGTTGACAGTCAGTATTTCTATATTTGAGTTTTTACTTCAGTTGTTTAGTGTTTATTTTTCATTTCAGTGCAAGAGACTTAGAGACAAAGAAGCAGGGGGTCAGAAAGACATACAGGTAGTCAGAGGGAGTCAGTGCGAGAGAGAGACAGGGAGTCAGAGGTCAGAGAGACAGACTGGAAGTCAGAGGGAGTCAGAGAGAAAGACAGACAGGGAGTCAGAGGGAGTCAGAGAGAGAGAGACAGACAGGAAGTCAGAGGGAGTCAGAGAGAAAGACAGACAGTGAGTAAGAGGGAGTCAGAGAGGGAGACAGACTGGAAGTCAGAGGGAGTCAGAGAGAAAGACAGACAGTGAGTCAGAGGGAGTCAGAGAGGGAGACAGACTGGAAGTCAGAGGTCAGAGAGACAGACAAGTAGTCAGAGGGAGTCAGTGCGAGAGAGACAGGGAGTCAGAGGTCAGAGAGACAGACTGGAAGTCAGAGGGAGTCAGAGAGAAAGACAGACAGGGAGTCAGAGGGAGTCAGAGAGAGAGAGACAGACAGGAAGTCAGAGGGAGTCAGAGAGAAAGACAGACAGTGAGTCAGAGGGAGTCAGAGAGGGAGACAGACTGGAAGTCAGAGGGAGTCAGAGAGAAAGACAGACAGGGAGTCAGAGGGAGTCAGAGAGAAAGAGACAGACAGGAAGTCAGAGAGACAGACAGGTAGTCAGAAAGACACACAGACAGAATGGAGTCAGAGGGGGGTCAGAGAGACAGACAGGGAGTCACAAGGGGTCAAAGAGACAGACATAGAGTCAGAGGGGTCGGACAAAGATAATAGAAGCAACATGTGTTTGACAAAGACACGTGGGTCAGACAGCGGTATCAAATGATGACTGACAAAAAATATGTAACGCTTTTCTGTCAGCCTGAAGGAGCACAGGAAGGGTAGAGGTGTGTTCTGTGTTGGTATTTTAAGTGTAGGTTGGGCTTCCTAGTGGTCAGAGGCAATGTAAAACCCATCTATTTCAAGACCCATCTTAAAACCACCTTACATAAAGTCCCAGCCTAAATCCTTTCATAGATTGTGCATAAAACCCCAAAGTGGAAAAAATTTGACATTGAATCACACCTCACTAGGAAAAAGTCCCTAAAGAGTGTTTTAAGATAGAGAGAAAGTGTCAGATAAAAAGAAAGGAGAGATAAGAGAGAGGGAGAGAGAGAGAAAGAGAGTGTGAGAGAGGGAGAGAGAGAGAGAGAGAGGGAGGGAGAGAGAGAGAGAGAGAGAGAGAAAGATGGTTTTTGGTTTCCTGGTTCTCTGCGTCACTCTGGCTTCCGCTTTATAAACTTCCTCAAGCAATTTGACACCTGCCGTAAATTCTAATTGCCCTCCCATGCCCCCCGTGTGCGTTTTTGCATTCGTTGTTTTGGTGCCCGTACAGCGGTCCAGATTTCGACGTATATTCCCAAGTCCAAACCACTGAACGAGCCTGCAGTGGCTCAGCACAGGGAAGAACACAAAGACGTTACAAGTGTCCAAAGTGGGACCATATTCCATTCATAGTGCACTACCGTTGACCGGTTTTGTATGGGTGCAGGGCAAAAATTGTTAACTAGGTAGGGAGCAGAGTGGTGTTTTGGCCCACTGAACTTGCCCGGAACAATGACGCACGTTATTTCTGGATGAATATTCCCGTTTATTCCGGGCTCTTTAATGCGTAAGGTCCATTGTACATATAGATAGCTCTCCGGGACGGTTGTGTCAACATTTTGTAGAGCGGGGGTTTTCATAGGAGTTATTTAAAGGTTACTGTGACGTTTATTGTAGGATATGTAGGGCAGGCCACGGATATCCCCCTTTACTACAGGCCCATTGTCACCAGCAACACCTGGAAGCTGAAACAGGACAGAGGCTCATTCATTCACTCAGAATCTTTAACTCACATATAAACAAAGTGTTAACTCACAGGTGACTCACAGTTTACTCATAGATTTTAGATTTTTAGTTTTCCTTTTGGAAACGGCAAACATTTGGCCTAGTCAACTCTGTCGCCCTGGGCCGAGATAAACAACATTTACATTTGTGTTTTAGAGATGAATTAAAATAGACAGATCTGACAAAAAAGCCCTCTTAACTGATGCCCAGTGCGTAAAAGCCAGACTAGATTTAACCTTGTTGTATTTGTGGTGAGGGTGAACATTTTACCCTGTCAGTGTGACTGTGCATGGGAACGTATTCCTATTGTTAGTTTGATTTGTGTCGTAATTGTTGTTATGTGCACAGCATGTCACATGAGCCCAGAAGATGTTGACAATGCAAACACACAGAACCTCTTTCATTCTGATGAAAGACAGGTATGTGGGAATTAACTTAAAATGTTTTTGCAAATACAGAAGTAAAACACTCTGGAATTGGTAGATGTTGGGCAGGTTAGGTTTGAGCACATAAAAGCTGTCACTAGTCCCAGTTAGATAACACCAAACCCTTGCTGGGTTTTCCTAGCGTCGACAAACCACTCAGATCCCCTTTCATGTTTATTTATGTGATACATTTGTAGTATAAAATCTCTTGAAAAACATTATTTAGTTATTTATGTTTGAAAAAGTGCTTTTTATAATAGTGATTGTAATTTTATTTTATGCACATATAAACAACATGTTACACAACTAACCATAAATGGGAGGTCAAAAAAACACAGTGAAAATGTTGTTTTAGATGACATTGACAAATTAGCTAAGAGATGAGACATTCTGTTTAAAATCTCCCATCACCTTGCTATTTGAAGAAACAGCATTTTTAGGTTGGGTTTGTATTAGATAGATTATTTGACATATTTAGAAGGTAATTTCCAGAATTGCTATGTTTTTTCTACATATTTTTGTTGACGTTTGTGCACTTTCTATAGAACTCCCAGCAGTCTATCATTTTCACTACAGGCTGCGTGTAGTTTGCATTACAAAAGGGACTTTCCATTGGGACCATCCTGGGGACATAAGGTGTACTGGACTCTGAAGCACTCTCAGTGACAAAGAAGACCATGTTCCCCTGTTTGCATGTACTGCACAAAAGGCGCTTCTTCTATAGTTCAACTATCGGTTCCTTTGTTAGTACCTATATCAAGCGTGTTAAATACCGTTGAGTTTGGGCGGGAAATAATATCATCTGTTTATTTTAGTCAACCACAAATATATGAAAAAGATCTTTATCCCAACATTATTATATGCCTGAATTTTTACAACACACTTTTATAGCTGCCGCTAATGGTGTTTATATGTGAAGTCTCAGAATTGCCTGAATAATTGCCTGTACAAAGGCGTATCGAAGAGCAAAGATGAGACAAACTGTAGCTGTTTGGATGAATGGAAAACAATGTGTGTGAGAACCCCATTCCCACAGAAAGGCATGATGGTGGCGGCAGCATCAGGCTTTGGGGAGGCTTTTCACTCCCAGCTTAGTTATAAGTCTTTCTTAGACTGACTCCATCTACTATTGTAACCTGTTCTCTGGTAAACATATTCTGGAATTGCCAAGATGCTAATCTGATTAATGCCACTGCAGAGTGTACGCTTGGTGTGTGTGTGTAACGCTCTTAACCTCTGTCTGAAGGTTTAGAACAAAACTAATCTTCTGTGTTGCTGATACATTTAGGGGTGTTGTGCCTTACCACAGAGGGGGGAAAGGCAGATCACAGCCTTGTGGGTGGCACTAACTGTCAAGTGTAGTAGTGAACTTCCAGTCACTGTTGTGAATGGATTCACACACAGTACAATTCAAATCTTACTTATCAATGATTTGATTACTTTTTTCAGACAAGACATTCTGAGAACCATATTCAGCCGTAAGTTAGAGTTTCTACAAAACTATGTGGTACATGTCTAGTAATAAGTATACAAGATTAGACTGTAATCTCACTAAAGTATCTTGAGATTTCATCAATAATCTTAATTTATGCTGTCACTGTGATAAAAAAAAACTTATATTGGATTGATCAAATTTCATATTGGATTGTTTAAGATCAAACCTGATTTCAAATATACTGTATATATCCTGACTCATTTAATTGACATCAGTTTTGTGGAACTATTTTCCGATAGGTATTAAAATCCTTGTGTATGGATAAATTAATAAATGTCTGACATGAAAATATTTAAAATAGTTGCAACTTTCCAGTACCCAGGTTTCCATCTTATTTCCTTCTGATTCCAGGACATTTCAAATAAACATGCAAAAATGTTTTGAAAGTCAGCAGAAGTTTGCAACCCCAATGAAATGTATGCATTTCACATAGACGGACGACCTAAAAGATGGTCCCCGTCACTGACTATCTCTCAAAGCAGTAGTGTTGTTAACCTTTGCATTAACCATTGGTAAATATGAGACAGACTAGGAGGGCGTGGCAATGTGAACTGAATAAAAGGTGGACTCACCAGGCGGTGGAGATCCCCAAGTAACACATGGGTAGGAGCTGCTTGTCCCACGCACCACTAAATAGGAATGGGGGCGGGGGGATCTTTCCTGTCAAAGGCCATGGTCGAGAATGAAAATATATTTTGATATAGACAGAACAGAAGTGAGAAAGACAGACGACAAGAGAGGGGGAAGACAGGAGAGGTATCAGGTCTTCTGCGGGGGGAGGGGGGCATAAAGTTTGTCTGGTGGGGGTGGAGGGAGGGAGGGAGGGAGGAAGGAAGGGGGGACTGTCTGTGAACGTTGTAAACTAGTGCCACGTGAGAAGGGCTTTTCTATAGTCTTTTATAGTCATTTATTTTCCCCTCAAATATTTTCATCAAAGTTTTTGCTTCGTATCATTTTTGTTCCAAAGGCTGGCTGGAGGTGGCAAAAGAAATCCAGCCTGACAGGTTTTAGACCTATAGACCTGAAATTGGCACTGGCGTCTCACAAAAGCCATTTCGTCACGAAATACGATTTGGGCATTTGAGTCTTTCCTAACAAAGCCCCATCAAGTGAGTTTGAGACAGGTCACAGCCCCTCACCCAGACCCACTGCACATTTAGCAGAAACAGTCCAGTAACGTTCCTGTTAAATAAAGCATGAATCTCTAAAAAAAACAAAGAAATACTTCTCGCCATGTTTACGGTCAACGCGGGGGGAGGTGCAGTGTGACTGCCTCTTCAGTTGTTTATGCTTTTTCTTCTCAGGTGACAGAGTGAATCTTTTTCATTGCTCAGGTCACTGGGATCTTGCACGATTCTTCAGACTATCCTCAGAGCAAGGAGCAGTGATGTGCCGTCCGCACCCAAACATGCATTCTTGTGTCGAGATCTGAACCCCATGTGGAAGTCCCAGAGGGAAACTTTGTATGGGCAAGTGAACTGACATTCTCAGAGCCTGGTTCCTCTCTAGGATTTCTCTTAAGTTTCAACCGGTTTAGGGATGTTTTGCCTAGCCTCTTTGCAACCACCCTGTTGTTGCTTGCACTTTGGGGTTTCGGGGTGGGTATGTGTAGAAGCACTTTGTGATAACTCTTGATGTAAATAGAGCTTTATTTAATAAATATGCTTGATTGTTTGGTTCAGAGTGAAGGCCTTGTTCCATTTTGCTGAATAAACTGACCAGGTCATGTCTATGCATGATTATGGCAAAGTGTTTTATAAGCACGCATCAACATCAACATTGAAACTTCTGAATGCTCAATGGAACTGATGAAACCTTCTCAAAGGACGTTGTCTTTTACAACATTCAGTTGGGACTGACAGGGACTTCCTGACAGGAATTGGTTAAAGTTTATGTGTAAGGCTGTACTACAGAAACTGACATATCATCTTACCTTAAAAAAACACACGCACTTATCAAGCACTTACTCAAGACTGGCTAGTTCCAGAGGATCCACAGGTTTCACTCAGCTGTAAAACAGCTTTTGACCCCCACTGAAGGAATGTCTTGCAGAGTAATTTTAAGGGAGATGTTCTTGTGCCCATAAGGCAATTTAAACGGTTAAATTGTTCAGTGGGATTGCATTTCTTAGTGTGTCATTTATTTGGTGTCCTTATATTCGTACGTTTTACCATTGCTGTAACACAGGACTCAACTGGTAAAGAGACCCCAGCTTGAATTCCGTGTATATATATCAAATAGATGAAAAGGGAATGTGCTGCATTGGGATTTCTACGCGTTCATTTAGTGTTGAGGTATTTGTATGTCATGCAAATAATGTCAGCGTCTAGAGTGTGCTGAAGGTCCAGGGTCTTACGGCTTAGACCAAGCAAATGTATTTGTAGTGCAATGGTTGGTAATTCATAACGGAACATCCGCTGCTTTTGGTTTATCAGCAGTTGTCACAACAAAATGCCCAGCCTGGAACCCCAAGGAGCAGGCAACAAGATTGCTGATGCACAGTGGTTTGGGAAAACTCCCTAAAAGAGGCCGAAACTTAGGAAGAAACCTAGAGAGGAACTAGGCCCTAAAGGGTGTCCAGTCCTCTTCTAACTGTGCTGTTTAAAAATTTTAAGAGATCAGATTTTCACGGTTCCTGTTTGATTTTCATGCAGATTGAATGAAGAGACATTTTGAAGCCAAATGGGCAGGTGTAATTTTGGTGTAAAGTGCAAAAACAGCTGAAAGGGTCCATCACTACTGCAACAAGCATGGAGGTGTTGTCGTGTGATGAGAAACTCATCATGATAACCATCAAATTAATATGTATTTCATCTAATAAACCTAAGACAATAATTTTTATGGGAATAGCAAAAAGCATTAAAAGTCTTAAAATATATTTTTGCATGACCGTTGATGAGGAAGCAATTCAGTTCAGGATTTAGAACAATTATATGAGACAGGGGGAAAGCCATGAACATGATCCAATTCATGACAATAATAATTCCTGTTCTTCAACCCTATCAGTCGGGCCTACAAGGAACAAGGTAAAAGAGCGTAGTGTATGTTCTGGCACAGTTCTCATTATGCATGAGGAAAAGAATAGAGGAGAGTAAAAAAACGTTCCCTCCACATATGAAGGGATTTGATTTCTTTGGTTGACCCATTTCCTTCTTCTTTGTTTCTTAACATTCCTTGCGGAAAATGTATGTCACCAGGTACCTCTTACAGGAACAAAGACAGAAAAAGTCGGGTCATGACAGAAGTCGCTCTGAATTGTAGTAAATAGTAGTAGAAAATACCGGGTGAATGACAGTGCTACTGGAAATACCTGATAAATTACTGTGATTGTGCTACCAAAAACACCCTCTAGCTAAAATTACCTCATTGTCATTACCACAGAATTTAGAAATTACAAGAGCAGTCATTTTGATGTGTTAGTTTTGTGTAAGTGTTTTAATTACCCAGTAAGATAATAACCCCGAAAAAACGTATATAGGAGTTAAGTGATTTAACTGACCTCCTTTCAGTCAATGCTATGGAAATTATAAATAATCCTCATTAATACAACTTTATTGTTTAGGAAACTAATAATAATAAATAATATGTGCTTGAAAATGTGTTCTCCCCCTATTTAAAACTCACGCCTGTGCCCCGGTATCTAATTAGAGTAGTCCTAGGGATACTAAGGAAATATGCAGCTCAACATTTTAAAACAAATTGGAACTTTTTTAGATACTCCATGATCACATGAGTTTTCATATGTCATCTGAAGATTGTCAGAGAAGGATCTCTTAGCCTCCAAGGAGTGCCGGTTACACCATTGAGGTCCCAGGACAGACAACAGTTTTGACTGCCTTGGACAAACTCGTGAAAATGCAAACCTCTGGGTATTAGGGCTAAAAACCACAAAAACATTTGAAGATCAATGCATAAACCCAAATTCAATTCCCCCACAAATATGATTTTGCTAAAGAAATTATTGCTATGGACAACCATCAAATTGACCCTGGATGTGGTTAAACATTTTGTACTACTTCTTCCGGGTGAACGTCAATTCGCTTCAAGTGAGACTAGCTAGCTGTTTAGCTATATACATTGCTGCAAACATGTCCCGAGGTTCAAGTGCCGGTTTCGATCGTCACATTACTATCTTCTCTCCAGAGGGTAGACTCTATCAAGTTGGTTAGTAACGTTATAATCTATTTTCACACAACAACCGGCTGGCACTACATTCACATGGAATTTTAATAGCATGCACACACAGTTGCCGGCTAGCTAGCTAAATGCTCAGTCATTGTTCATAGCTTAGCTAGTAAGCACGTAATAGTGTTTATAGTTGACTACTACTTGTTTCCCATGTAACTTGCAGTAAAGCTACTTCTCAATTGTAAAAACAGTTAGAATTATAAACTTATATTTTTCACAAGTTAATGATCTAGCTGGCTAGATATTTGCCCCCGTTAGCTAGTTACTATATATCCGCATAATTACCAGAAAGCTAGGCTAACACCCGGCACATTGTTATTCAAAAACACAATACATTTAGCTAGATAACAGTGGGCAACAAATCAACATTAAGTTGGAGATCAATTTAAAATATATACTGCTTGTTACTTTCCCCTTAATTATAGCTGACCCGAGTGCATGTTGCTAAAGTGGAATGTTAGCTAGCTGGATAGCTATGTTGCAAGTTAGTCTCGCGATGCTAGACGCAGTCTCACACACGATTTGCCTTATGTTTTATCTTGGTGCGTGCATCATTGGCTACTACCTATCAGATATGGCAGAGACAGTGGAGTCGTACTTCAAGATTCTTCACTTTCTTGGTTTTCAGCACGCTCTCTCGCAATATGTGTTACAGGTGATGTGATCACAGTATACTGTTAACGTTGGTATAGTTTGCTGTGGCTCATACTTCAACTGCATTGCATGTGTTGCGCAGATTCATCGATAGTGTTCTGATCTCTGCCCGCTCGCATTAAACCTCAAAACCAGGGATTTTGTTTCCGTAAAAACAAAAAAAACTCAGGACTGACAGCTAAATTCAAGCCAAGGTTGAGTGTTAACACTACACAATGCATTGTTCTAGCTATGATTCCATAAGCCAGCGCGGCAAAAACATATGTCAATATAACACATAATTATTAAAATATGGAATTTCACAAAGCGACTATCGTCATCATTATCGTCAGTCTACTCTGTGAACAGGTTCTGAAACCATTATCGCGGTGATAGACTTCTGAAAGTATTTTGTTATGACTTGACATGGTTGGACTGCTATCGAAGTGCTTTTGGTTTGTTTTAGTGCAACAGATGATGCAGTGATTCGGTCATTAAATTGAATGTCCTAAATCAGCAACCCTGTTACACCGTGTTGTTTTTTACAGAATATGCTTTCAAGGCCATTAACCAGGGTGGTCTCACGTCAGTAGCTGTCCGAGGTAAAGACTGTGCAGTAGTTGTCACACAGAAAAAAGTACCGGTAAGTTAAGATGAACAACTGGCCTGTTTGGGGGGTTTCTCAAGAGTGGAGGTTGGAAGACTTAACCTAAAAACAACAATTGTGTCTGTATAATTATTTGGAAATAAGTCTGTCTTGTTTTGTCTCAACTAGGACAAACTGCTAGATGCCTCCACAGTCACTCACCTGTTCCGGATAACTGAAAACATTGGCTGTGTGATGTCTGGAATGACGGGTAGGTGCAGGACAGAGTACAGTGCCTGTAGATTGCCCGCTCAGAAAGCTATCATGCCCAAAGCCAACAATCGCAGCCAACTGCGCTTGTATTTTAACTTGCAATTAAACTTTTGCTTCATATCCTTCTATTTGCATAGCATTAAGCCATGGCTGACCAATTCAGTTCAGGGCCACGCTGCCGTCTAGGAATTGGGTCGGGCCTATCCTTGAACTAGGCCAATACCATCACTGCCTCATAATGTTTCCCGTTTTTGTCCCGCCTCCAGCGGACGGCAAGTCCCAGGTGCAGAGAGCGCGCTATGAGGCAGCCAACTGGAAGTACAAGTACGGTTATGAGATCCCGGTGGACATGCTGTGTAAGAGGATGGCCGACATCTCTCAGGTCTACACGCAGAATGCAGAGATGAGGCCTCTAGGATGCTGTGAGTTTCCACTGTCATGCAGGCACAAGACAAAATGTTGGTCCATGTTGGCACCAGTGTTGGGGTTGTCACTAAAAAGGTAACGCATTACATTTTACTCGTTACTTGCCCAGAGAGTAACAAAGAGTAAAGCGCACCGTGCTAGCTGGAGTGGCAGAAAGTGGCCGGTGGGTGTGTTTCATATGTGTGGTGTCAGTATACATGCGTTTGTGATATGTATGTACATATGCATGTCAGCGGGAAAGTCATATGTGTCTGCATGTAGTCAATACTGAGGGGTTAGTGTTATGGCTTGGGGGTAGAAGCTGCACGGGTCCATTTGTTTACATACGTGGGGCAGTATTATAGTGAATACCCCAGGCTTTCCTCCCTCTCTGACGGTCACCTCCCGGCTCCTCAGGCATGATGGTGATCGGGGTGGACGAGGAGTGTGGCCCCCAGGTCTTTAAGTGTGACCCCGCAGGGTATTACTGCGGATTCAAGGCCACTGCGGCCGGGGTCAAACAGACAGAGGCCACCAGCTTCCTGGAGAAGAAGGTCAAAAAGAAACTGGACTGGACCTTCAAAGAAACGGTTGAGGTAGAAAAATCCCCTACTCCATTGACTTTACTGAAAGTACAACATTAAAGGGATATGTTCTACTTTTTTAGTGTTCCTTCTTCCTTGAATTTACAGGCAGTACGACATTAAAGGGATATTTCCCGCTTTTATTGTTGAATGATCATCCAGGTTGTTGTTTGGGTCAAAGTTCAATTCAATTCTTTTTTATTTATTTTGCTTTTTTGTTGTGTGTGCGAGTTACATTCTGCAGGAGTAAATCTCAGAAATGTTGCCCAAACTTTGACCAAAGAACTGTCAGTAAGATGCTTCAGCACAAAGCGGGAAATTAAGTATAACCTGCCAAAAAGAAAACAAACGTGGATGAGATTTTACTTTTGTCTCTTCTCTCTTCAGACTGCCATCACCTGTCTGTCAACAGTCCTGTCCATTGACTTCAAGCCCTCAGAGCTGGAGATAGGGGTCATCACAACAGAGGACCCTAAGTTCAGGTACAGAATGACTCTACCCGGAATGCTCTGTTAGGATCATTGGTTCCCGTTTAAAACAAAGGAAGACTAGCGGGCTGTTTAGAGCAGGCATCTGAGGTATATATGAACAGTTTTTTGTCTTCTAGTCTGGACCTAGTTGATAGCCACATCATTGAGTATAGTGCACCTACTTTACTGGGTTGTGTGGTCGTCCCCGGCGACAGCGGTGACGGCCCCGGGGACAGCGGTGACGGCCCCGGGGACAGCGGTGACGGGCCCCCGGGGACAGCGGTGACGGGACAACCATTGTCTGTTTGCTGTATTGACTGCCACCTTTCTGGAGCAAGTCCCAAAATTCAGCCCCTCCAAATTATTGGGCTCACCTCTTTCATGTGGATTAAAACCAGAATGCGCCCAGAGCACTGCAGTTGTTGTGTGGCTTTGGAACTACGACCAAATCCACAAACTCCAGAATACTGTTGATGCCGTTTGACAACTAAACCTCTCCAGGAGTTTGAGTCCATGTTTTTTTTCTGTTTGCAGAATTCTGTCGGAGTCTGAGGTGGACACCCACCTAGTTTCCCTAGCAGAGAGAGACTGAGCCTGTACGTCTACAGATTGGCCAGAGATACGTGAGGTCCATCCAGAGAATGATGGGATCTGTAGGCACCCAGTCCAATAACGTTACCCTTGTTTGCTGTATATTTACTCCCTGTTTCATTAAACATGTTTTGACTAAGATAGTCAGTTTTGATTTATTTTATTTGGAGTTCATCTTGCAATGCCTGAGCAGGCTTTCACTCAAGCAAGGAAAGATGGGTCACTGTTTTCTTTAGTTTTTTCCATCCAGTTATTATGGTGTTTTAAATCTGTTCCAATGTAGTCTAATGATATTTTCATATTATGAAATGACATACCAAAGCTGAGTGTGTGACTAGGGTTGATTAAATCATTGTTCCAGGCTGTAGTTGAGACCTACCAATGTTATACATTTCAATTGGGTGACCTGAATGTGAGACCGATTTAGAAGCTGGGGAATTTTTTTTCACATTGCTGCAGAGATGAACATTGACTTCCTGCTGTGGTTTGACTCTCTTACTCACATGACTTACTATTGTGGAGTTGTGGTAAATGTTCTTTACTGCAGTAACTGGTTGTGACCTGTTTGCCTTCTAATATTGTGTTTTCTGTGCATTCACCACTTCCATGAAGTCAGAAATAAATGGGTTTGGAAATGCACATCAGGCAGCAATCTCTTGGCAGACTTTCCAATCAAGCACTTACTACTACTGAGATGTATGGTTTTTCCACCAATCTTGAAACCGTTTATTGCTCTGGATAAGTGCCGATAATTAGTAAAAAGATGGTAAATGCAAGGTGTTTAATTTGCCTGAATGATAACAGACAAACTTGAATGTGTTTTTACCTATGGACATATGTTTTATGTCAACACACCTTGCTAAGTCGTCGTCAGGGTTGTATGACTAGATGGTGCACAGGTGTTTTTATTGTTTTGACCATGGGAGAGGCTGAGTAATGTTCCTTTGGAGATCCCCGGAGAGGTGTATATTTTAGGTCTAAAGTTCTAAAAGGTTTTTTGTTGGCGTACACGGTTAAGCAGGCATCCACTCCGGTTACAGTGGAATACCGCCAGTATCTTACTGCAGCTGAATGTCACAATAAAATAAATCAAGAAATATGAGGTTTGGTACAAGAGATACATGCAATTCTGTATGTAGTATCAGCTTAAATGAAATTAAAATGTATTAACTGATTAGCAGTGGAAAATAGTGTCCACTTTATACCGGCATTACTATCCAAGGATCATGTGACAATTTCCCCTCTTACAATTCAGGTTGTCAAATCAGTTGAAAAGATGTGTCCTGCTTTCTCTAGCTCTCATTAGTCACAACCATTTTATACAATGCGTTGTCTGGTAAATTTTGTCAAAGATTCCCAGATTGGTCAACGTTAGGTTTTTCTACAAAATGAGTCTGCACTTAGTAATCCCACCCATAGCTGAATCAGCTGTACTTCCAAGTTGGAATGTTCCATATGGAACAGTACTTCCTCTTAAAGGGACTTTTTAACAGTGTGACTCACTGTCCCAGTGACTTGGCCCTAAACAGGAAGTCCACACATGTTTACTAAGGGCCTGTGTGTTTAACATAGATTGGTAAAGGGGACATAATGTCCAATGAAACAGAGACAAGTGTGATTTCCTTATTGGTGGGTTAGTGGTCCTGGCTAAGTGAGGCAATTTACTGAGAGGGTTAAATACCTCAAGTGGAATATGAACTGAAAGTTTGTCCAAATACCTGTCTGCTAAATTAGAATACAAGGCATTAAAAAGACATTTAAAACCAGAGTGTAAGAATACAAAACAGTCAAAATACATTTATGTTCATAGATGCATATTTTAATAATTTTCAATAGTGTTTTACTCACAATGAATAAAAGCATTCATAAGTATAAAATAATCTCTGTATGTACAAATATATTACATTTTGTCTGATATATACATGAAAATAGAGGATTTCTCTTAGAGGTCAAGGTTCACATTGTGCCTCCCAGGGCAGATTTTAATCAACTGCCGGACTTCTATCCCAGAAGAACACCATCTTCAGTCTTGTGTCTGTTGGCCAGCTCTAGCCGACTCTCCCGAAGGCCTCTGGGACTTGGAGTTCCTAACGTGCTTTGACTGGACGATTCCAGTAGCAGCTTCATTGGCTTCACAACACCACGTGATGCGACCCCCTTTAATTCTGCCCGAACATGATGTCATCATAAATCTAAGAAGAGCAAAATAAGACATTAAGAACTTCATTGGAACACACGGCAGATGCAGCGAACGAATCTGTCCACCCATTCCATCAGGGCGACCAGGGTGTCTGTCTCAGTCTCACCTGTTCGTCATCGGACAGCCACTCCTCCTCACTCTCTTCCGATTCGCTGTCGGGCAGCTCCCTGAGCTCCTGGGCAGTCTTCTCATAGAGCTGGAGACGAATCTCAGCATTCTGGCGCCCGTAGGTCAGGTGGTACGGCGCGTAGCCCCCGTAGGTCAGACTGTTCACGTCTGCGCCCAGGGAAAGTAGCCGGTGCACCAGAGACTGGTTCTGGAGGTCCACGGCGAGGTGAAGCGACGTGCGACCGCTGCACTGTTCCTGAGGGAAACAAAAAAAAAAGGCCAAAAGTTAGTTCCATTTGCTTGCGATTATATTCAGGCATTCCTGATTATGCATTGGCAGCAGACAACGCACGTGATGAAAACCTACCTGTGCGTTGACGTCAGCGCCGAGCTGAACGAGACCCTCGACCATGGAGAGGTATCCGTTAATGGAGGCCAGGTGTAGGCAATTGTGTCCGTTGTAGTTGGGGAAGGACAGGATGAAGCTCAGGTGGCGGGGGCAGTTTTGGGTGATCACACTGAAGGAGGTGAGGGAGCCCTTCTTACAGGCGATGTGGAGCGCGGTGTTCCCGCTGTCGTCAGCTACCCGCGGATCACACCCGGCTTTCAATAGTCTCTCCACCAGATAGGGCTGTTCTGTGAACACTGCTAGGTGCAGGGCAGTCTGAAAAGAACAAGGCTGTGGTCAGTCATTGTTTTCAGGTGCGTTTACATGGTGTTTTGTTTATTACTATTTGTGATGGTTTTACACAATGAGATTTTTTTTTTTTGAAAGGAACTAAATCATTTAGCAAAAATAATAGCAAATTAACAATTAAAGTACATATAATTTTATTTAATTATTATATAAATGCATTGGTCTTGATTAATTACCTGTCTCTGATTGTTTTGTGCGTCCAGGAATTGATTGTCATTCTGTGACAGTTTGATCATCTGCTCAGCGTGTTCCGAGGCTTCGTGGATAATGGCCAGATGGAGATACCTGTTTGAGGAAGGAAAAAGGAAGAGTTAAAATCGGCTACGCTTCAAATAGGCTACGCACGGCGCAGAGGAAGTGGTTAGAAAATAAGAACAAAGCGCAAGCACTAAAGCGTTGCACAAGAATGGATTTTTTTCTGGTTATTTCCACCAGTTGCGGCTTGACACATCTGATGCATTATCAGTTCCTGGCAACCCGCCAGGGACTTTCCTGAATGCGTAGACTTTAGTGTCGCACAGGCGTAGTGCAGAGCCAAAGCACACACTCAAGTCCAAAAACGTTGTTTACTTGCAAATTTCGTGTCTTAAATTGCAAACATCTTGTTTACATTAACATATCGGATGTTTGTACTATTTTTGAATGCATATGATTTTGCATTGAGTAAAAACATTGTTTTTGGTTTTTTGCCGATTTTGCAGTAGGCAGTAGATCTTAGTCACTTTAAATGCAACATTAGGAAGAGAAGTTAACTTACGTATCTCCATCCTCAGACACAAAGTTCTTCCAGGGTTCATTTTGCGCGACGTATGTGGGCATTTTTAAGCTCTCCAGTTCTTTTACAATGTTGCCATATTCGTCATCTTTTAGCGAATCCAGACCGCTATCAAAACGGTCGTCTTGGTAAGGTACCATTTTCCCATGTTTCGAATCCATTTCATTGGCGTTATAATCCATTTGGTTGTCGTCTTAAACTCTAAAAACCGCAATAGTTAATAGATTCACTGAAAGTCTTCTCCGTTCTCTCTCAGGTTTGCAGTTAAATGAGTTCTTCAGGGGAGGCGCCAGTTGGTTAAATGCTGTTGAGGGAGGAGCTAAATAATGGGGGGGGATTTCCATGTTGAGTTATCTCTACAGGGAAACTCATAGACCGGGCTTTTATGTGAAAATTCCCCCTCGAATGATCCCCATACTCAAGACTAAGAATGAAAACTTGTAGTTTCCTATTATACACAGAAAAATCTACCTGTGATGTAGACGCATACGTTCAATGAATGAGATAGAATATGAATGACAGACATTAATAGGGGAGCCTTTGAGTGGTTCGTGAAGAATTCCCTTTTCACTTGGGGAATTAATGTGTCATGATGGTGTATTTGAGGGAAACTGTGTAACTGTTAAACACTGCTTAAATGGCAACAACCCGACTATGCATTCAGGTGTTGCATGGAATGTCAGTTATTTGTAATTGCTATTGATCATGGGGTGCGACGTGGGTTCTGCAAGCGTCAACTGTTAACATATATGTGCAATACCCATATATCACAAGGCGATAGTCCGGTGTTATGTGGGAATACCGAATGAGTTTAGGGCGGGGTAACAAAACCAAAATATGCAAGGGTCACATATACCTGTGTGAGTCACATTTGAGTTGGGCGATACAGGTTATTCCAAGGATACTGATCAAAGGTCCGCCATTAAGCAAGACGTTTTGCACGTTCCTACATGGGCCAGTTGTTGCACGTAACTAATTTTACATGGCATGCCCCGAGAACTGAAAGGGGTTCCTTAAAAAACGACCCTATTGAGAGGCGCCATAAAGGCCCTGTAAAACACCTCTAAGGGATTTACTTGTTGCTTCACGTCTGACCCATTTTCAGGATGTTATTGTGCGAGGGGTACGTCCCCACTCAGGGAAACTCCTCACCTTCATAATACAGTATCTGGCTTTACCTTACATCGTATTTAACTCCCTACCTTGGCTAGCCTCACCTGCTTTTACGTATCTAAGCGCCTGAAATACGGGCTGAAAACTCCCCGTTTGCACGGGGAAGGACGCTTTTAAAAACATAGCAACGGTAACCATGGTCATAGGCGTTCATACACAAGTGGGGCGATACTGGGTGAGATTGTTCTGCACACACACACACACCCTGAGGTGTGATTTAAAAGTGGGAGTGTTTACGTCAGAAAAGCAGGAGTCTTGAGGACAAGCCGGAATCTCTGTTTGGTTTACCACGAATTCCGCACATTCCTTTCTAACACAGAAGCTACAGGGACACTGTGTGCTTTTCACTGAAGAGGTCTTCAATCACTCAAATTTCATAACGTAATACTTTTTCATGATGTGTTTGGGAATTGCCTATAAATGTTTTAAAAGGAAGTTCCCAATAATTTGTTATCGTAACATCCGTATCCTTCGAGTATTTTTGTTTACTTTGGTTTCCATGCACACCATTCAATCTATTATCCACCTCCACAGTTCCCTCTATCGGTTGTAATAGCTAATGCGTTCATTGGTCAGTGAACTTATTGCGCTCACTTGCAAAGGTAAGTCCTCATATGATTTTTGCACTGACCTAATCGTTTTAACGTTTACTCAAACTTTCAACTTCAGACTTCAACTTTCTCTCTCTGGGATATGATCACGGTACAGCTGAGTTGTTTGTTTCGGGAGTTGCTCGTTTTAACATATTCCTATAGGAAGTCATATACATTTTTTAAATCAATGTTTTTTGCCTTATTTAGCTGTTATGGTAATGTGTACAGTAATATCCTGATTGAAACATATAATATATATACATATATTTATATATATATCTCAGTATAAAAATGATGATGACTAGTTCTATCACGGATATCTATGACACAGCATTTATAATTTCCCCTATGGTTCCATTGGGGTCGTGTGTGTGTGTGTGTCAGGGCATATTATTAATACCACACAAATAGATTTTATTGATAATAATTTCTTTCACTTTCTATTTTAAAAGCTTAATTGGGTAGTGACCGAGCACCCACACACAGTGTGGTCAATATGAGAACAAATGCACATTTCAATATGGCAATTATATGACACCGTTTATTTTCCACTGCATGAGCATTAATAAATAATCCACTTTGCTGTTTCAGAATTTACATGTCAGGATTGACTCACATCTGAGTCATTTGATGTCCATCGAGTCCAAGAGAATTCACCATTTCCCTGTCCTCACAATAAATACATTTGCACAGTACATTTCTTGATGTAATTTCGGGTCATTGTGGATGAGGTTTTCCGGATGAGTTATTGTGGATGAGTTATTCAAGATACAGTGTGAAAGGCAGTTCCTTGATTTCTAAACAAGTGACACATTCCACAAGGGGTTCTACATGGAACAAAGCAGCAGTAGGAAGACCTAAGGAACCGCTGTCATCCAGAAAGGAACATTTGTCACACTCTTAAGATGAAAAACATATTTTGATGGGGTGCAGAATTAGTGGATGTGGGAAAGATAGTGACGTTGAACATTGGCACTGACAGCCAGCGGCGAGACAGGGATAAAGCACCCTCTAAAATAAGTCTGGTTCCCCTATTCACACCTCCAAGAATGGTTCAGGAACACATTGACATACATCAGTTTACTCCAAACAGCGTCACGCGTGTGATCAGCACCCCTGGCTTCGGCCTAGATCCACCTTAGCTCCCCCCAATCCATACTTCCTGGAGCTGCATGTGCCAGTGAACGGTGGATTTTTAAAGGAAGAGATTGATGGGAAGAGATTGGGGGGCAGGTTGATACTGGCAGTGGTGGAATTTAATGGACAAAAGAATGGGGGGAAAAGCCCACTGAGAGCTGTGGCCACTGAGGGTCTTGATACCCCAAGGAGCAAGAAACGAGACTAGGAGAAATACTAGAATAAAAGCAATAGCCTAAAAGCTTGTTGACAAATTGAAGTAAACCTGAAAACATATATACTTTTTTGACGAATTAAAACATTATTTGTGGGTTTTTCTGTTACAAATAAATTCACTAAAAGATTTTATGTTGTTTTCGAGTTCTCTTTAAACTGGACAAGCCCTGCATTATATACAAGTTTCAGTGTCATGTCGATTCACTGAAACTGAAATGATCGACCTCAGATCATGCCTCTGATCTTTCGCAGGGGTTTCATGGTGAGTGTTGCAGGTTTTTTCGGGGAAGCGTGGGTGGAATACCTGTTGCACTGAAAGCATTCCCACAGTCAAACATTGCCAGACCTGAGCTCTGGATTCAAGACACCAGGGTCTTCCTTTCAAAAGGTTGTCTCAAAGATTCAGTCTAAGATCTCACTTCCAATGCATTTATTTTTGTTCATGGAGCACAGCCATGTAATGTTATATTTTGTTTAGGCATATATAGCTTTCAGGGGATAACCTTCAGGTAGCTCATGCCTTACAATACCTAACCCTAACCCAATAACAAAAAAAACAAGTAAACCGTGTTTTAGGGACCTTAACATTACTAGTAAAGACCTGACAACCAAATGTCTTGATTGACAAACATAATATTAACATTTCGGTTTTAACGTTTCACTGATTCACTTGATTGTGTGTTCAGGTATTGGAGCAGCAATGTTAAGCCTGTCAGCCTGTCAAGTTAATACTGTTGGTCCCAATTCAGGGACATAAATGATATTGATGAAAAGACGCAGAAATGTGTTCACAAACATTAAATTAATTAATTAAAATAAAAATTAACAGTGTATTGTCCTTTAGTGTATTCTACCTGAAAACCCAGATCCACACTCTCACTCACCTAGATTGGTGAAGATGTTGCCAGTATTGTGTAAGTGGATTCATCACCCACATACTCGTTTGTTTTTTGGCATTACCTGTGTAAAGGATTCTTGTTTGGAAAAACAGCTGATTAATATTTTCTAAACCTTTTCTTCTGGGTATAACCATTCAACCTAGCACAGTAAAATCCCTTGCACGTCTTACTCTGAACTGTTAACTGTCCCATGTCATCCTACTGTCATATCTCTGAAAATTCGTATCGTAACATTCTTATCAATGCGCTTACGACCACAAGGGTTCTTGAAATTATTTTTCCCGGGGTCACCTTTCGTGATTGCAAATTCGGGGACCACTTCATTCACAGAACATGAGTTTTACTGCAACATCTGCAGTGCATGTCTGGATACATCAAGTCCCGGTTCCGCGAAAATGCCCCACCTTGTAGCAGCGTAGTGAAAATGTAGCCGTTTCGAAGCAAATGTCCTGCAACTGTAAACATGTTCCCTGGTTGCAGTTTTGAAGATTACATTGTAATGACCCTAAGAATAGAGTTCTGAAAGCAGCAGGATGGAATCTGCAATGTTGTGAAGTAAAAAAGTACATAAATCAGTTAAAAGAATCCGGACAGAAGTCTCAGACTCTGACACTTTAGTGCCCTCTAGTGTTCTCGCTGTGCTTAGACGCATTAGAGAGAGAAGAAAAATGTAATGAATTCCGATGGAGTGTGATGTGATCATTCCGAGGAGGTTGAGCTGGCCAGTATGTGCGATTGAAAAAAGTGTACTTGCAATAATTATTAGTATAACTTGTATATACCCTTACTATAAGTTGCCTAATGATAATTCACAATAAGTTCCTGATAGCTAATGCTAACTTAGTCACAATAAGTGCCTCATGGCTAAAGCTAACCCAATTGCAATAAGGTCCTGATACATATAATGATATTTCAGATAATTACATGTTTTATCTTAAGATATACTAAGGTAACATTAGACTAAAGCAGTATCTTACATTTGGGATTCATTTATTGACATCATATGTATGTGTCTTTTTTGTTTACGTAGAAGAGATGGTTTTGCGGTTTTCCGTGCCCCAAGTTAACCTCAAAACGAATTAAAAGATGTGAATGGCATTAGTCAATGAATGGAAAAACATCTAGGGCCATAGCTACTATATAACAACCAAATGTTGTGAAGTATATAGCCGACGTTTTCAAAAGTAGAGTGAATAGGTTCAACACATTCTAAGAAATAATTGTCTCGTCCTTCACGATGTCCGGTTTGAGGTAATACAGTTGATTCTTTTAAATGGTGTAAGCACTGAAGTGATGAGTGGGTGTAGATTAAACTTTTTTTTGATTCTGTAGTTTGCCAGACCATGTAGTTCAATCGTGTCTTGAAGCTTCTTCCCCACCATGCTCTGCACGTTTCCTTATTCTCTAGTTTACGCAAGGCAATAATGTCTTCAAAAATAGTTTATTTGAGCCTCTCCAATCTGGCTTCCGACCAGAGTACTACGTTTAAAACAATTAGCCATCAGATCCTCCTTACCAGGCTTGAGGCTCTGGGTGTTGAGGGAACCGCCCTCTCCTGGCTACACTCATACCAACCGTTCCCAATATATCTCTATCAATGGCCATCATTTGAATTCAACTGTGTCCCTCAGGGCTCTGTTCTTGACCCCTTGCTCTTTGTCATCTACATCCTCCCCAATGGTCAGATTTTCCGTCACTTCAAACTTGACTTCCACTGGTATGCCAACAACACTCAACAATTTATCGCAGCACCAAATCTCTCATCAACCCACCTTTGGTCCACATTGAATCCTGCCTGTCAACAACAAAAACCTGGATGCTGCAAAATTTCCTCAAGCTCAGTAGCGATAAAACGGAACTACTACTCATAAGCATGAAAGCACGCTCAACAAAACTGTCACCTTTACTCTCACCATTGACGGCACCGTTGCCTCTGTTTCTCCCCATTCATGCAGTATAGGAGTCATTCTGGACTCCACCCTCAGTTTGAACAACACATAAAACAGAAAGTCAAATCCTCATTCTTTCACCTTCGCAATATTGCCAAGATAAAAGCTGGAAAAATGAATACATGCATTCATCTCCTACAACCTAGACTATTGCAACTCTCTTCTTCTGGTATCAACCCTTCATCTTTTTATAAGGTAAAGTGATCCAAAACTCAGCAGCCAGACCCTTCACCCTTCGACCCATCCTCTGGGAACTTCACTGGCTCCCCGTCTCTCAGTGCATTTGATATGAAATTCCTCTGCTCAACTATAAAGCTCTCCATCAGCTTGCTCCACCCTTCCTCTCTAATCTGATTCCCCAATAGTAAACCTCTTGGTCACTCCGCTCTGCTACATCTGGTCAACATCCCCCAGTCCAAGCCACAGAGCTTTGGGTCCCAGAAAAGCCCCATATAAGTTTAATGTATTATATTTATTAAGGTCCTTTTGTAAATGCTTGTTTTAAAATTAAGTAAACAACACACAAAAGACTCTGGACACAGCCCACATGCATAATTAATTATTACAACTTGTACTCTTAAAATGTTCACCGGACACAGCCAGAAGAGGACTGGTCACCACTCCGGGCCTGGGTCCTCTCTATGTTTCTTCCTAAATCTCGGCCCCTTTAGGTAGTTTTTACGAGCCACTGTCCTTCAACACTGTTGTTGTTTGCTCCTTGGGGTTTCAGGCTGGGTGTTTTGTTAAAATACTTTGTGACAACTGCTGATGTAAAAAGGGTTTTATAAATACATTTGATTGATTGATGAATCATGTTATCTGCATTCCTTTGATGAAGGCTTTTTATCTCCTCATGCTTTACTCACAGTGAACTTAACTCAAGAGTTCATTGAACTACTGAGTTTAACAGCTCAGAGTTAGTCCACACAGAGTTCAGAATTATATGAAATGGTGCCCTTCTGTGCAAACTGACAAGAACTACCTTTCTCCTGATTCAGCTTTGAACAGCATTTTAGTATCCACTTTAGTATCCCCACTAGTAGAGACAAGACTGTAGTATTAAATAATTATATAATGGAACCCACAGGCGGACGGAAAAACATGTGTTTATTCGACTGGGTCTCCTCTGACAGGGCTTATTTTACAGGCCTTTCTTTTTTCTTTTCCCGTCTGTGCTGCACATTTTGCGATGATCAGTTAGGTTAATAATGACTGCCCAGTGAAATGTAATACAGGATTCTGACTTACACTAAGTGGTGGTTTTACGGAAGTCAGTACTTTCTTAGCACTGCTGCAATGCACAAAGTCCCAGATGCATGAAATGAATAAGCATTTGTTAAAAGACAATATTTTCACATGTAGACATCTGCTACAATTTGTTATACTACAATTCCCTAGTGATATTAAACAATGTCTCATGGGGGGTTGAAGAAAAGACATGGGTGTGATGTGAGGCTTTGCCGAGTAGTTAAGATTACATCGTCATGTATATCACCGCCTTTTTGCATTACAAACCTAGGCCATTCCTTCTGTGATCCCGGAATATGAGTCGCCCTTGTAGTGTCTGCTTTGCCATTTGACAGTGATGTGAATGTCAATGTCGAGTTTTCTAAAAAGACTACTGATGTTGGTTATATCACCTTAGCACTTATCTTTTCTTGACATCCTTTATCTGTCGCCTTTAGCAATTCGGTTTGGTTTTCTTATACACGTGGTATGATTTACTCTATTCATGAAGGTTTTAATTATTCTTTTGTATTCAGTACTTGGACCGCTTGAAGTAACTTTGGGTAGTTGTCTGCTATACTGAGCGACTAGTGCGAGGCGAGGACCGCATTTGACAAAAAAGTGACGTCAGTTTTGGGGCGGGTTTTTCATGGAAAGTGCTGGAAAAAACGAAGTACATCCAACTGAGCAGATTGATATTCTTCCGAAAGACTAAAAAGATCCACAATATTCATTGTTTTTATATCTAATATTAGGCTATTTCTGACTGCACAGTCAGATTAATAAACCATGTGATACATTTGTATTATAACATACCTGTTTGTAATCAAAATATCCACGATAACTTTTTAAAATCTGCGTGAAATTCAGCTGTAGTGCACGTAATAGTACATTAAATAAACAAGAATAGACGACACGACAAACGACTAACTAAATTTCATATAAACATTGGGTTTTCCGAAAATATTTCATATAACGTTGTTTCCTCCTAATACTGAGTGCATGCTACTAAGTCAGTGAATTATATGATGAGGGGACCGATAATAACATAATTTCTATGAATATGTTTATTTAATCTAAGACGATATTTAAAGGCAAAGAACTTAAAAGTATGCGCTTATTTCATTGTTGCAAAAGGATGCTGTATGTTTTTTGCACCCACTGACGCCGCAGTAGTTACCAGTTATTACATTGCTTGTAACTGAGCGTGCTGCGGATGGATACGCCCGTACATCCAAACACGGAGGGTATAAAGATATCGGTCTTTTAAAAGGAAATCCCTTTCTATTTTTCTGCGTCAGAGAGCAGAGGGGACAGGAGATATTGGCAGCATTTTATTCAAGAGAAGTCAACGGAACAAATAAAGGTATGCTTGTGTTGTTTTCTTAACTAGGGATACCATCTGTGTATTCCCATATATTTTGCTTTCTCAAATCAGCGCTCAAAACGGAGGTCTTCATCCTCATGCTACTTGACTAACGTTAGCCTAGCATTTGTCCGCCTGACTTCACGGCAGCATCATCGAGAACGTTCTATTCAGTAGAATACGCTAAACACGAGACTTACCGTAACCGAGTTAAAGTTGGCTAGTACTACGACTTCTTAATTCTTATCTTTTAAAATGCGTTGTTATAACTCTCGCTTACACCACCTATTATATTTATATATTTTTTTTAAATAGTTCATTCATTCTCGTTGTGTGCTAACGCTAGTTAAATTACCTGCGGAGAGTAAAATCGCGTTCTTTGAACAAATTTCGAGCTGTTTTAAGTTGCTGAACTCTAGTAACCGAACTAGTTAATGTCAGTGTAAAACATTGGTTAACTGTGTACCGAGTAAACTGTTGACAGTTTCCTAGGTAGCCGGCGTACGTTTGCTAGGTACTTGAACGGCCGTTGTCCGCCTGGCTTCTGCAAATGTGGTTATAGCATCGTGCACCTGTCCTGCTGTATACTGTATAACCGTGAAGTGTCATTGTAAATCGTTAAGTGCGTCGAAATTCAACTCGCTGTGCAATAAAATTTCTGAAATTGATAGTGAAATTGGAAAACAATTCCACTCGGACCTTGCCCAACGTCACAATTCGTCTATTACATTTTACATTCAGGCTAACGGCAGCATGACGCTGCGAGACCGTATGCTAAATGCCGCCAGCTAACTAGCCACTTCCTCGTGCTTTGTAGCATTGCGGAATTGTCGTTGCTTTCAATCGAATGAAATACTCAGCGGCCACACGTGATGGGTTTTTCAGTGAACTGGGTCACTGTACACTTACAGCATTATTACTTATAGATTTTTGCACAAATCGTCCAACCAAATGTTTAAAAACACGTGCTGGCGACGTCCATTGTCTCAATGTCGCCATGTTGTTCGATGTTTCCTCAACATCCGGGATTTCGTTTTTATCGCGAGGAAATGGGACTGATTGAAGAGGACACTTGTTCTGAGTCAACATGAAATGTTTGCATTTAGGGATTTCATTTGAAATGTTTTTTCGGAAGATGATGATTATGCGCCCCACTAGGTTAGAGGACCTAGAGATGCACGTTAGAATCATTTGTATGTAAACTGAGGGCGATTCATATATTTTATACGAGTTCCATTTTTAATTTTGCATGCTATTTTAATTAATTGGGTGTAGCCTGGTTAATCTGAAGTAACGTTTGTCCCCAGATGCCTGAAGAAATGCGCCAAGAGGAGGAGGCTGAGACCTTTGCCTTTCAGGCAGAGATTGCTCAGCTCATGTCCCTTATCATCAACACCTTCTACTCCAACAAGGAGATCTTCCTCAGGGAGTTGATCTCCAATGCCTCTGATGTAAGTGGGACGGGCGGCCTTGTTGAATGTCTAGAAATGCCACTCCTGAATTGCCACGGTATGATGTTGACGTCTGCGTGGTTCCATGTTTTCAGGCTTTGGACAAAATCCGTTACGAAAGTCTGACGGACCCCACAAAGCTGGACAACGGCAAGGATCTGAAGATCGACATCATCCCCAACTTGCAGGACCGGACCCTGACCCTGATCGACACCGGTATTGGCATGACTAAAGCTGACCTCATAAACAACCTGGGAACCATCGCCAAGTCCGGCACCAAGGCCTTCATGGAGGCTCTGCAGGTATGTCTCCGACCGCACCATTGACCGCTGTATTTGAATACTGTCGACGATGAGTAGCTGACGTGTGTGTGAACGCTTGTGTAACCAGGCTGGAGCAGACATCTCCATGATTGGACAGTTCGGCGTGGGCTTCTACTCCGCCTACCTTGTGGCTGAGAGGGTCACGGTCGTCACCAAGCACAACGACGACGAGCAGTACATCTGGGAGTCCTCAGCCGGGGGTTCCTTCACAGTCAAGGTTGACAGTGGTACGTTTCCAACGCCAGGCAGTAACGCCCGGGTGTTTTTGTACTCTAGTAAATGCCCTTTCCTGAATTCTTGAGCCGTAAAAGCCGTTGAATGTGTAGTCTCGGTCTAGGGAATCTGGCTAACGGCACCACCCCTTTGCATCAGTTGTCTGCATCTGTCGCTGGCTGTCTGGTTGCATATCCACAGCCATTGGATGTGTGGGAGTCCCGCCTTAACGCATATTGGCTGATCGGACTGTCCGTCAGGTTATGGCCGAGCGGTACGCCACAGGCACAAGCCGGTGTAGCGCTGCAACGCAGAGTCCCCCTTAGCCAATAAATAGCCCTGTATTTCTCAGAATGTGACGGACAAACTTCATATGAAGATAGTTACAATCGTGATGAATCTAACGTTGCCCAGACCATTCTGGAACACTCACAGGTGAGATGTGCGTAAGTGACAGCAGAGTAGCAGGAAGTGTGGTATCATTTGTCTAGCCACCGGTTAGGTCAGCTGACAGTTTGGGAGATTGTGAAATGTGGGGTAATTGTATTACCAACATGGCAATGTTGCACTAGCTGTAATTCCTTAAACCAAACTGACTAAAAAATACTTACTGTCACTCTCAGCAAACATGTGGAACGATGTTTTGAAAATCAAATTGCGATACAACCATATTTAATCATAATGATTTATTCAATTGTCTAAGCCACTAGCAAATCCCAGCCCTGTGACAATGTTTTCCTGTAGTGGGTGTGTAATGGCTTCATAATTTCCAGGTGAGCCCATGTTGCGTGGAACCAAGGTGGTTTTGCACCTGAAGGAGGACCAGACTGAGTACTGTGAGGAGAAGCGGGTCAAGGAGGTGGTCAAGAAACACTCTCAGTTCATCGGATATCCCATCACCCTCTTTGTGAGTATTTGATTTATGGGTAGAGTTTTTGGTGACTAGAATCATGGTGTAAACCTGACTGATGCAAACATGGTGTTGTACAGAAATTATGTGCTAATGGTTCCTCTTGGTCCTTCGTAGGTTGAGAAGGAGCGTGAGAAGGAGATCAGCGACGATGAGGCAGAGGAGGAGAAAGTAGAGAAGGAGGAAAAGGAGAAAGAAGAGGCAGAGGACAAGCCCAAGATCGAGGACGTGGGCTCCGATGACGAGGAGGACTCCAAAGACAAGGACAAGAAGAAGACGAAGAAGATCAAGGAGAAGTACATCGACCAGGAGGAGCTGAACAAGACCAAGCCCATCTGGACGCGTAACCCTGATGACATCACCATGGAGGAGTACGGGGAGTTCTACAAGAGCCTGACCAACGACTGGGAGGATCACCTGGCTGTCAAGGTACACCAAGTGACCCGGGCTCTTTAAAACAATTGTGTTCTACGTCTGGGGCGTGTCTCGGCACCGTCCTTCCGGCTGGGTGACGAGTGCCGATGTGTTCTGTGATCCTAACGACCTCCCTCCCGTCTGCAGCACTTCTCTGTGGAGGGGCAGCTGGAGTTCCGTGCCCTGCTCTTCATCCCCCGCCGCGCGCCCTTTGACCTCTTTGAGAACAAGAAGAAGAAGAACAACATCAAGCTGTACGTCAGGAGGGTGTTCATCATGGACAGCTGTGAGGAGCTCATCCCGGAGTACCTGAGTAAGTGGTCTCATCATGCCGTCTCCATGTCTGGAGCCAAAATGGCTGCCCTTGTCTTTTGTACGTGTTGCATGCCAATATGTATGGAGTTGGTGCCTCAACTGGATGTCTAAGATGGTCTAACTGCGAGCGCTTAATGCTGTGCCGAGTTTTGTAGCTTAATTTTGCTTCACACTCTTGATGCCTTCATATCGAGACTATAACGTTATGCGTCTCCTCCACAGACTTCGTGCGTGGTGTGGTAGACTCTGAGGACCTCCCCCTCAACATCTCCCGAGAGATGCTCCAGCAGAGCAAGATCCTGAAGGTGATCCGCAAGAACATCGTCAAGAAGTGTATGGAGCTGTTCGGCGAGCTGGCCGAGGACAAGGAGAACTACAAGAAGTTCTACGAAGGTTTCTCCAAGAACCTCAAGGTACTGCATGTCCTCAGATGGGTGCTTGAAGAGAACTTGAGCAAAGATGGTTAAGCTGCTAATCAAATTTGTCCTCCCTGGAATTGCTGTCATGTGGTTCGGCGGGACACAACAACAAGGTTGACCTGATGAATATTATACATAAGTCTTGTAGATTTGTCTAGAGATTTAGATCACCCGCGTTGTTCCTCAATAGCATTGGCCGTTATGACACATCAAACCACTTACATTTTGTATTTTGAAGGGGCCATTACAGACGTTACAGTTTAGAAAGGCTTTGAGATCACTTAACAGTGAGTGGTCAGTAGTTAAACGAGCAGCCGGTTCTGGTGGACCGTAGAGTACTGACCTTCCCTGTTTCTCCGCAGCTGGGAATCCACGAGGACTCCCAGAACCGCAAGAAGCTCTCTGAACTTCTGCGATACCACAGCTCTCAGTCTGGAGACGAGCTGACCTCCCTCACAGAGTACCTCACCCGCATGAAGGACAACCAGAAGTCCATCTACTACATCACCGGTGAGTCCAGATGCGCATTGTCACTTTGGTGCTCACGTGACTGCAGCCCAATGACCTCAACATGAACAGTTGGTGATTGGCCAGGCCAGTAACCAATGTCTGTTGTCTTCAGGCGAGAGCAAGGACCAGGTGGCCAACTCTGCCTTCGTGGAGCGCGTTCGCAAGCGTGGCTTCGAGGTGCTTTACATGACCGAGCCCATCGACGAGTACTGTGTCCAGCAGCTGAAGGAGTTCGAGGGCAAGACCCTGGTCTCTGTGACCAAGGAGGGCCTGGAGCTGCCGGAGGACGAGGAGGAGAAAAAGAAAATGGAGGAAGACAAGACCAAGTTTGAGAACCTTTGCAAGCTCATGAAGGAGATCCTAGACAAGAAAGTGGAGAAGGTGAGTTTCTGGATTTATGCTTTCCTGCCTTCCTGTAACCATGAGTCCTTCCTGTTCGCTCTGAGGGCAAGTAGTGGCAGATCTTGACCTTTTTACTTCTGGTTGTAAACAGGTACCTAGTTCGTCATAACTGATCCTGGTGAGTTCTCTGTCGTTTTAGTCTGGTGTCCCGCCCCATGAGGCTCCTGTGGTGTGTTGTGACCGTGTCTCCGCTTTAACCCAATGAGAATGCCCAAATGTGCCACCGTTTGTCTCCAGGCGATCTTAATGTGGCGTTGCCGGGAGGCGGGTCGTCGGTCAATTTTAACGCAGGATATTTAGTGGTGTTTACTGTGCTTGACGATAACATTCTAACTTTGACAACCAACCCTTGTTCAGACATGAATGTTCTGCCTGTTTCTGATCACGTTTGGATGGAGTGGTTTTTTTTTTTTTTTTTTTTTTTTTGTGTGTGAATTCTAACAAGACTTTACTGCACGCCATCTTGAGACTTTGGATTTTGTCTGGCTCAACTAATTCACGCAAGCCGTGCAGGTTTTCCCTGCGCCAAATCCCGTTGCCTTAGAAACTAATGGTCCTTCCTCCCCTCCCAGGTGACTGTATCAAACCGCCTGGTCTCGTCCCCCTGCTGCATCGTGACCAGCACGTACGGCTGGACGGCCAACATGGAGAGGATCATGAAGGCCCAGGCCCTGAGGGACAACTCCACCATGGGCTACATGATGGCCAAGAAGCACCTGGAGATCAACCCGGATCACCCCATCGTGGAGACCCTGAGGCAGAAGGCCGACCTGGACAAGAACGACAAGGCTGTGAAGGACCTGGTCATCTTGCTCTTCGAGACGGCGCTGCTCTCGTCTGGCTTCAGCCTGGACGACCCCCAGACACACTCCAACCGCATCTACCGGATGATCAAGCTCGGCCTGGGTGAGGATGCGCCGGGCAACGTGTGGGCTCCAGGCCCGAGGCTGACCGCCGGATGTTTGAGTCGAAGGTTTGTTGCGGTTCGTTTTTGACTGTCCTCCCATCCCCTCTTTTCCTCTAGGAATTGATGATGACGAGGTGATTCCCGAGGAGCCCACCACTGCACCAACCCCGGATGAGATCCCACCTCTAGAGGGAGAGGAGGATGCATCACGCATGGAGGAAGTGGATTAAATGGCGTCTCCAGTCTGCCCCTTTACATGGCCTCTGTTTTTCCTCCCCCATCAGTTCATCATCCTTCTTAAGACAGGAAGCTGGTCGGTCCTTTATGATATATTATACTGTCCCGTCACCCAGTGTTGCTCGGGTCTTGAGCCTTCAGTATAAAATCTAGAAAGTTTATTTGGGTTTTTTCCTCCCTGTTGTACAAGGTGTATGTTATAATAGTTCACGGTGTGCTGACTCATCTGAGGGTGGGGGGGGTTATAATAGTTCACGGTGTGCTGACTCATCTGAGGGTGGGGGGTTATAATAGTTCACGGTGTGCTGACTCATCTGAAAGTGGGGGGGCCAACAACAGTACCCGTTGCACTGCGTTTTAAATTCTGGACTGGTAGATGTGTGTGTGAACACTGAAACGGAACATTCCATTAGACACGGGGTTAGGATGAAGCTGGTTCTTATGTGCAACTACTTGCACACTGCATGGAGAGTGGACTGCAAGATTTCCTCTGCCTGGGTCCAGAACTGTCTGTATTGTCTCTGTTCTGAATAAATAAAAAATGTAATACATTGAATGTTCTTATTTGTCGTCTGGAATACTTTGCAGTTGATTTGTGTGCACATCGTGCTAGTTTGAGACTAAATGAAGAGTTATCAGCTTGTAAGTGTTTGTGCTTCAAAAAAAAACTCAAAGGCTGTGCTTGTCATTGGCCTAGGAAGATGTTTAAAACGCTGCAAGAAAAGCAATGTGTGAATGGTATTTCTGAAGGCTACTAGTTATCATACGGTATGATTTCTCAACATTAGCCAGCTATTACATTTACAATGGCTTGCCATGTTATCTCAAACGTTAGTGTTCTAAGGATTTAGCGCTTGATTTAAATAAACCATGGTCAATGTTCATTTGTTTCAATAATACATGAACACCATGTCGTCTGTGTACTGAGAAACATGATTTGGTGTATAGTACAATGTAGATTTTAGAAAAATGTATAACTTCAGTCTATGCGAATGGTACTGAATGCCGTAAAGCATTTTATTCTAACCTGCTTGGATATTAAATGGACAAACCTCTGCTTTTTAGATTTGTTCCCATGATGCTTTAAATTTAACTTTGATGCACCTTGATGTCTAGAACTTCAGTCATCTTGTGCCATAGGTCATGATTAAAAATGGCACACCTCTCTCAATATCTAGTCCAAGGAAATCTCTTGACCAGGGTGGATTTGTGCTGAGGTATAGATCTGGAGAAGGTTATATTCAAATATAATATTCTTTAGTTTCCCGGAGAGCAATAGGCTCATCAAGAAGGGCCTTGAGAACCGACGGGTGACTGGGACCCCATTCGCCCTGCCAGAAGGATCAATGCCCTTTAATACATTGATAAAACACATTTCTAGAAACCACCACCGATTTTCTCAAAACTCTAAACACAAAAACACATTTTCAAACAACACTCACGAGACCCCAGCCTCAAAATCATTCATCTGTTCTCAAAATCGCAATGCTTTCAGATCATACACACAGCCAGTCAATTTATAAACACTTCAGAGCATTCATTAGGCACTACATAAAAAATGGAGAGCAGGGCAACTACAGACACAGATTTCTGTAGTTGTAAATAGTAAACACATTTTGCAGTAAAAAAGCATAATCACAACTTTTTAAGGGAAAATATTGTATACTGTAAATGCAGCAAGACATACAGTATTGAATGTCTGTATACCACCGATGGCATGAAAATGCAGTAGTCAACTAGGCTAAAGCCTAATGATTAAACTAAATGAAAAGCACATTACAATAAACTAAAAAAGTTGACCAACTACATAAGCAAAGTCAATAAGAGATTCATTCTTCCTGCTCTGACCTGTGCCACCTGTGTACTCTGAACTGAGGTATATTCTTTGCAATTGATTTGATCACATAATTCGAAACAAATCAAAGTGTGAATTATTTTGAGTCATTGTGTGTAAACAATGTGTTGTAGTTGTTTACAACTCCAGTGCATCACAGTGTGAAATGTATTTAGAGTTTTTAAAACAGAGTGAATGCAATTTGGAAATAGTGTCGAACTACTAGATTTTGTTTTTGCCAAAAGAGTGACTGATTCGACAAATTGGTTTAGGCCACTGAGAATTTGGAGTTTTAGCAATTCAAAAGACTGTAATGGGGCCTCTATGAAAGAGTCAAACTATCAGGTCTAAATGTTAAAAGCAGGAGCACTCATCACCTGGGGTCCCTATGGTGAAGCAGGGTGGTGGCAACATCATGCTTTGGGGAGGCTTCTCAGTGGCAGGGACTGAAAGATTGGGTCAGGATTGAGGGAAATATGAGCAAAATACAAAGGTCCTTGACAAAGACTAGATCCAGAGCACACAGCACCTCAAAATGGGGAGAAGATGAAGCTTTCAGCACAACTACAACTCAAAAGCACACCGTCAAGACAATGCTGGAGCGGCTTTGTGAATGTCCTTGAGTGGCCCAGCCAAAGCTCAGACTTGAAGCCCATTGAACATCTGTAGGGAAACCTGAAGATAGAGGTCACAGACTGCTCACCATTCTATCAGTTTGAAAGGATCTGCAACAAAGACTTGGGAGACTGCCCAAATCGAAATAGGGACATACTCAAGACTGTGATCAAGCTGTGATTACCACTAATTGTGCTTCTACAAGTTCTGACTAAAGGATTTGAGTATGCAGGTACACAAGATATTTCCGTTTTCTTTTAACAAATAAGGTTTTTAGCGCTTGGTCATTATGAGGTATTGGGTGTATACTGATGGCAAAACATAAGGGAATATAAATAAAGTCTATACAACAAAATGTGGATGAAGGGGTATAAATACTTAACAACTTCATTGTAGGTAGCAATTGCAGAATGCTCCATCTTAGCAAATACATATGTTTTAATAAATGCAGTATATATGTTTTTCTACTTTTACCACAATGGTAATGACAGTCTGGTTACCAAACCCTGAGATTCTCTGTTTCCGCTCAAGGCAATGACCTAGAAAGATATGATCTGTGGTTAGACGTATTCAGATAATCAGGTGTATGAAAAAAGTCAGGGCAAATTCTTTTAAATCACATGATTTAGGTTGAACATGATTAGAATGGGCGTCTACTGAGGTAATGGATATATTTGCACTGTAAGCATTAAATGTTTTTACCGATTCTATGGAAATAAAACCGCCTGTCTTCTGACTGTGCCGGTATTGTAGATTCCAAGCATGAGTTACAATTTCTGAATAATTATTTGGGCTTCATTTAAAAATATATAGTCACTATATAGTCGGATGGTGTTGATAGTTTATCTGACTGACTGCACACTTCCACGTCAATCAGAGACACTATAAAGACACGCTGTTAACACATTAGAGGAAGGCAAAATGTAGATGTGACTATAGACTACTGTCATGTTGAGGAAAACATCTTATTTCAGGTTGAGAAAATAAAATATTGAAGACTGTGGTTGCCATCTTCACACCTCACAAGAACTAGTGTCTTCATCTTACACTTTGTTGTAATGTCTTGCACAAGACACCTGTGGCTTATGTGGTTTCCATAAATTTGTTGAGCCGTGAGGAATAATCCTGGCAGTGAGGCCCCTAATTTGTCCATAATTCATTTCAGTCCTGAATAACATTTTATGTAAATGTGTCCAGTGATCAATCAGTGACAGTTTAGCAAGCTGATGCAAGTAGAGTTGTCGGTCTACCTGAAAGGCTTACAGTCATTGTGTAAACATTATTTTAGCAACAGACCAAACTTCAGACGGTAACTTCTGTCAAAACAGTCCACAGACACATTAATTTATTATCCATGAGTTCCCCAGAGATGTAAACGCCAAAAACCTCCATGCCTAAAAATCCACAACTGTCTCTTTAAAATGAACTATAAAAAAAAAACAAAAATCAACCCACCAAATAAAGACTTCAGTGTGGGTGTGGGTTGTCGTGAAACATTACACATTTACACGTCTGTTCAGCTCCACCGCTACAGTAAACCTGATTATCAGTTAAACCTTTCCGGACACTCACACTGAAACCCAGGAGTGACTGTCAGGCTCCCCCGGCAGTGGAAAGGTTTTCCGGGGGTTGAGTGATTAGCCCATGTCTCCGTTCCCCTGCTCGTATAGGGGGCTGGTTTACTGGGGCAACACTGAACTTCTGATTGAATGGAGCAATTGGCGTTACTGGAGACGCACATACGGATCCAGGTGGAGTTTCTTTTTTTTAATTTTCAAAACACGTGATGCCTAAAGCTAACCCCTGACCCCAAACCTAACACGTGATGCCTAAAGCTAACCCCTAACCCCAAACCTAACACGTGATGCCTAAAGCTAACCCTAACTCCAAATCGTACACACGCACAAAAAATAACAAGTATTTCAATTAGTGTTTAAATTAATGAAATGTTTTTATTTTTAATGCAGCCTAATAAATGAAACATTATAATGACAAATAACAGAAAGTACCAGTTACATTGCACTGTCCTCGTCAGACTTCTGGAGTGTTTTTCCAGAACCATCACAGCCCGTCCAATCCATCAGGAGAGCAACTGCCACCACCAACATCATCATCACCACCGCAATCCATTGAAACATTAGTATGAAGGAGCAGACATCAGTCCATTTCCCCCCCAAATAACCACTGTCTTTTCGGACAAAATGTAGGACTCTACACTACAAGGAATGTCAACTGCATGTGATCATGCTCCATGGGCCATATTGAGAATAGGTTTTTGATTTTTTTCAGCTAGTTAACATTATTGACACACAAATCTATTTTAAGTCAACTTGCAAAGTCGGTATCGAACCCCTGGTATCTAACAAAGTTCCAGTTAACTGAAGAAAAATATCCCACAACAATGTTTAAATGTTAGCATTGCTTTCTCCCTCAGTTTACGCTTTCATTTTGAGGATGACCCATCGTAAACACGACCCATCCCACAATGACCTTGCCTACAACACATTGCTGAACACGTCTGGGATGGTAAAAGATGGTACAAGAACGTCTTACGCCATTAAGACAACAGACACTGAAAACAAAGTTCCATGCTTATGTAAACAAGACATCCTTGGGTAGAAAAGGGCTTTGCCACTGAGAAGGAAAAGACAGTTTTGGGACCTGTATGTTATCAATAACTGTTTGCGGTTCATTCATTCATTTAAAATCTCACAAGACCACATGGGTGAGTGAATTACAGGGATGTACATCCACATACAACTTCATAAAAAGTAGCTAAAATTTTTCAGGAACCTCTATCGTTTTAGTACATTTCATATGATACATGTTTTTGCTCTGTCTTATAGCTAGTAAACAAGCTGATAACTAGGACACTGACTATGATCTATTAAAATGGCACAGGGAAAGAAAACTGGATAGGCTAAGGCTTATTTTAATGCTGTGCGTATGTGTGAAAGACAAACGTAGGACAATGTTTGTTACGGAAAATGTTACATTGTTGGCCGTTGAAACTTTTTAAAAAGATAACGTTGTGTTTTAAAATCGGCATAGTATGCCTGTGACTCAATGGCCAAGTTTTTAAAAAGGAATATAATTTATGTACGGTCAAATTTGACTTTTTTCCTTTAAAAACATTTGAGTACCCTACTTCAAACACATCTAAAAATTTATAATATTAACCAAAAGCTGCTTTATGTCCTACATCAACCTGTGATGTACAGAGAATCACCATAAAAGTCAGAGGAACAAATCTTTACTAGAAAACTTTTTTCTTTCTTTAAACTGCTCAATTAATTACCTGGAAGTAAACTCAGACCAAAAGTCAAGGAGTGGGTGCTTGCGTTAGTCCTGTTTCGCACAAGTAAAAGTGTGTCACCTTTGGTTTAAAATAGAAGTGTGTTTATTTTTCCTCCACACCCACTGAGAACTCAAAAAAATAGGGTCACGCCCAAAAATGGAACATCATTGAAAGTGAGCCTGAAGCAGCCTGGGTGAAACCATGTCCACATGTTCTCTGGGATTCTGACAAGCAACCAGATACTGGCTGAACACTTCAACCGCATGATTCGTATTGCAATTGTTATGAATTGAAGATCATTTTGTCTTGTTGCAAACATTCCAGGCTTTTGCATTTAAAGAAATAGGATGGCCGTCTTAAACACATTTAGTTGCACGGGTACCGAGTGTGTATATAAACATTTCCATTTGCTTTTGCACATTAAATATCAAATGAAAAATTAGTAACTGTAATGTTTTGATGACTGCACGATGAGGCTGTGCGGGAGTATTTCTTCTGTTGGGACACCGTCAGTAATCATTAAGGTAAGACACAATGTGAACCCATGACTTGGGACAAAATACTGGTCAGCGCAAGACATACAAGCTATGAACACACGGGTGTTTTGACCGGGGGGGTCGTTCTGAACTGTGTGTTCCGGAATGTATCCGTATTTACTTCAACCGTAGTTTGAGGGCAAAAATTAAAGTTCAGCACATAAAGGTCCAATCAAAACAAGGCCCTAAGTAGAGGCCCAAACCATACCACGTTCTTAACACAGGACAAACATACAGAATGAACAAATCTTAAGCAGAATCAGGGGAAAGGATCACACTTCACTTTGCTGAGGCCCCGGCAGTAACATTTAAGACAAATTTAACGGAAATGGACACAGCCTTCACAAAATGGTCCAACGTAAGACCTCCCTTAAAAACCCACTCACCGTACAACCAGTACAAAAGTACATTTTTATAGAGGCCTTTTACGCCTCTGACGACGACCCCCTTCACAACGTTGCGTCACCAAAGACTGGAGGGGTGCAGGGGAGAGCTCACGAAAACTTCTGCTGCTTCACTGCGAAAAGAACTTGGCCGACATCTCCCATCTGCTCCAGAAATTCCCAATGTTTCGCATGCTAATGTCGCATGCATTTCAGCTGCTGTGTAATTTTGGGGGTTGGACATTTAATCACCCGTAACTGCTGATTGGTTTAGTCAAGTCCCTCCCATCGACCCCTGCTGGACCACAGCTTGGCTCGTGTCAAACACCCTTGACGTCCCTCAAATCCCTTTCTGTACCGTACCTATACAACGTAGAAACCCATGAAACAAACAGTAAAACAGACAGACGAGAAGACTCGCCACTGAAAACGTGGCTCGCAGTTCGTTCCAGTTCCCCGCCGCCGCCTAGACCTTCTGCACCAACGGCTGCGTCGCCCGGCGTCCCGCCTTCACCCGGCTGCGGGCGTAGACGCGCAGGAAGAGGGCGAGGAAGACCACGGCCACGCCAAAGCCCCCCACCATGGTGACGGCGTGGCCGTACAGGAAGCAGGAGAGCAGGATGGCGATGGCCTGCCGCAGGGTCATGATGATGGTGAAGACGGCCGCGCCGAACTGCGCGATGGTGTAGAAGATGAAGAGCTGGCCGCACGCCGAGCACACAGACAGGAGCACGGCGTGGAAGGCGAACTCCGAGTGACGCGTCATGAAGGCCAGCGAGTCGAAGAAGGCCCCCTGCTCCAGCAGCGAGCCCACGGTGAAGAGGCAGGAGAACAGGTTCACGCCGAACATCATCTGCACGGACGACATCTTGCTCTTGAACAGGTTGTCCTGCCAGTTGGACGTGAAGCTGTCGAACACGACATAGCCGGCCAGGATGACCACGCCGCTGAACGTGGTGACCGTGGACGGGTGCTTGCCCGCCGTGCTGGTCAACAGGAACATGCTGACCCCCAGGGAGATGAGGGCCGCCGTCAGGTACTCCCAGTACTCGTAGCTCTTGTGCGACACGATCTTGCCCATGAGCATCACGGGGATGACCTTGGAGGCCTTGGCCAGCACCTGGGTGGGGAAGCTGATGTACTTCAGGGCCTCGTACTGGCACCAGCTGCTGAGGACATTGGAGAGCGAGGCGAACGAGTACTTGTACATGGGAGCGCCGTGCCGCGGCTGCTTGAACAGGAGGCACCACGCACCGGAGACGGTGAGGGCCAGGATGCGATTCATGAACACCAGGAACTGGGAGTCTTTGAACCGCTCGCCCTCCTCCTCGGGGGAGGAGGCCCCATAAGACCGCGTCATCACTCTCTCCTGTAGGACACCCCATGTCAGGTAGGAAACCTGCCGGGAACCAGGGTGGCAAGGGTGACGAAATTAAGAACAGCACGAGGTGCACAAGACATGGGGAAATGTTTCTGGAATACGGCCCGGTTCACTTCCAACGTGTTGTACCTGAAGTCCGGCGGCGCAGAACAGAAGTTTGCAGGCTTGCCTGGTCGAGGAACCGGAGTCACCGTCGGTTTTTGTAGCTACCGACGCATCGTCCGAGAGGCCGGTCTTCGATTCACTTCCGAACACACAGGCCTTTATTACAGGATAGCAGACACCTCGACCTGGGAAGAGGAGAGATCACAGGGAGATCTTGACCAACACACAACCACAGTCCAACAGTGATCACGTTAAACCAACCAGAAGGACACCTTAAGTCCTAGTGGAGAGGTGTAGCCCCGGAGGGTGTGCGTATGTTTGTGTTTCAGTCAGGGAGCTTGACTACGGACTGTGTCGTAGTCATTATCTGCATAATCACCCATCTGCAGGTCATCCGCACCTGTTTCGGGGTAGTTGATCTTCTTGAAGTAGCTAATGAGGAAGTAGCCAGGGATGATTATGGTGGCGTAGCCAAGCACGTTGAGGAAGAAGCGGAACAGCCAAATGTCGTGAAGCCGCAGCGACTCGCTTTCCGTCGCCAGCGTAGACGGGAGGAGGATCAGCACCAGGCCGGGCCAAAGCCTGGAAACAGATCCACACCTTAGCACAAATAACACTCCTTTGTGTATCAACACAAAGGTGTATCAATACACCGCCCACTGGAGGTGTATCACTCCACTGTGTCTGGCCTAAATTACCTTTGACCTGTTGCACTCTCCCCTACGATCATGAAGTGCTTTGAAAATGACTGCAACCTCATATAATGGCCCACCTTACATCCTGCCTCCTTTCCACTCTGGACAGGTATACCATCTACAAAACTAACACCTAAGTGAGGATGCTGTTCATTGACTTATGCTCAGCATTCAACACGGTCTTCCCCTCTAGGCTAGTTACCAAACTCCATGACCTTGGGATCAGTCCCTCTCTTTGCAACTGAACTTTCTAACCAACAGACCCCAGTCTGGCCGACTGGACAACCTCACCTCCTCCACCCTGAACCTGAAATCTGGTTTCCCACAGGGTTGTGTGCTTAGCCCACTCTAGTAATCACTCTTCACCCATTACTGCACACCTGTACACAGCTCCAACACCACCGCCAAGTACACAGTGACAGCACAGTGGTTGGTCTGATCCGAGACAAAGACGAGTCAGCTTACAGAGACGAGGTCAAGCATCTAGCAACTTGATTCCAGTACGATAGTACAGCCTGCATTCAGACTGGACTTGTGTTAACCCACACTATGTTCCTTGTTTAATAGAACAGGCGGCACAAACCCTTATCACCAGTCATTCACTGATGAAGCTCATCTGTCAATCTCTTAACTCGCTCATCTGAGCCCAGCAGTCAATGGCTGGAGAATATAAGTGGATTCAGGTGTGCTACCCATGGAATATACATCGACTAAATCATGATAACAACTGATACCCCAGAGAAGATCAAGACCACTGCTCCACACACCATTTACTCGGATATTACGAATCTACCTTCTGTTAGTTAGGTGGATGGGGTGAACGGGTAACCTGATCCACCTGCCTGAAAGGTCTGTTCCCTTCCTCGCTGCTTTTGCACAGCATTCACACGGAGGAAAGGAGGGCCTTTACCTCAGCCCCCAGAGGCCGGACAACCTCTCTGCCCGCCTTGCAGGCTCCCCACAGACAGAGGGTCTTTGTGTGGGCCTCCAGCGCAGGCCCGGCCAACCGGCGAAGCCACGCCAACGGCAGGAGTAGCCAGCTCATCAAATTAAAGAATGCAGTCCGCTCTGCACTGCTACCGATCGACCAGGACCGAGCCATCCACGTCCGGAGAGCGAAGAACAGGAAACCGAGCACGTAAAAAAAAAAATTGGCTACTTGAGCAGCAAGTTGTCCTGCTGAAGTTATGAATGTTATGAATGTTCCACAATTGCCAAGAGGCATGCGTTGCTTTTATTAACGCGTTGGGTATCTAGAAATGATACATTTCGCTCTAATCAATTATTTGTATTATTCCATAGCTGCCCTAACCTTTAACTGGAGTCTTAATGTAGCAATGGTTAAGAATGGAATGTTTGAAATAATCGTAGCTTATACAAAAACGTGAGAAGCAATCATGTAAATAAGATTGTGTGATTCAGGTTTCTTCCAGAATGCTGTCGTTGGACTTCATTATCGGCACACCTTTGTTTATTAAATAACGAACTTGAACTAGGCTAAAATAACACGAGATTTTAAGGACGACTGAAAACTATGTACACGGCAACTAAATACACACTGCAAATACTTCGACGCTTCTCAAATATTTAACTGATGGCTTCGAGAGCTTGAATGCAACAGACAGGGTAAAGTTTTACTTTCACGCTAAAGGTAGACACCGGTTCATGTGACCGACAATGAGAGTATGTTGTGAGATGCCCATGTTGTAGGCAACTTAGATACTCCAACTGAAGCAAAAGTCTAAATTAGCATCACGAAATGTGTATTGAGTCCAGTAGCCCAGTAGCCCATGTCGGCTTCGACTCATAAGCCTTGGTTCTATATTGGTTTTAATTAACCTGCAACCGACCACAAATTATTCGTTGTAACTACACATTCTGTACAATAATAACAACCACCAATAAATAACAATCACTAATTGGACACTTGAGCTCGGAAACGGGTAAATAGTGACTTGGACTTGCTACGTGTCGTTCATTTGGCTACGTCTAGGTACGTCGTTTAATTTCTGCATTTGTGACCTAAGCTAACTAGCTAACCTGTTGGCATAAGTGTAAACGGTTAACAACGGTTGACAAAAACAGGCAATACTACCATAGTTGTTTCCTAACGCATAACGAGCTAAATACATACTAGAATAACTGATGTAGATTTCACCAACGACACACGTTGTATACATTTCAAGACGCTCTCAGCAAATTATTTACTAACCAACGTAAATTGCATCAGAATAACTAGCTGCGCCTATTTTGCATCTTTTAAAAGCAGAACATACCATCGGATGCGTTAAGACATCGGTTTACAAGGACACGTTCAGATTGACAACTTAGCTAGTTGTGCTGAATCATTCTGAATTACTTTGGTTTAAAATGAATGCAATCTGAATACAAAATAACATATATCAGAAACACAGTTTGTTCTTACCTCCATGAAAAAGATGGCATTTTCCACCCGCTAACACTTAATGTGGTCTGAAACCCGGCTTAGCGAACACCGCTAACAACTCATAACACTTGCTGAAATGCAGCATGTACCGGACCGACCCAAATCAACGAAAGGTTGGAATCCTTATTATAAAAATTGCATTTTCTTACGGGTCGGCCGTTTCCTTACCCTGTGGCTTCACAACTTATCAAATGCCTGTGTGTTCACTTCAAGGAAGACCACCCCCCACCCATGGTGGAAAATGGGAAGCCGGATTCAGAACATGATATGAGGTGGCAGTCAGTTCTAAACACTGCCTTCTGTAGGGCTGGAAGAATACTTGCATTGTAGTACAGCAACTGTTGAATAGCTACGTAAATAATAAAAACTATTTAGTGAATAATTGAGTATAGAAGTTCAAATTAGAGTGAAGATGGTCAGTCATAAATGAACATACGATGTATTAATGTAAATACCAACACGTGGTTAACTTAAGTATTGGTGTCCAAAAACCGACATTCTGAGTATTTTGAGGCACACTATAATTCAGGCCATATGTCAGACATAGTTTCACGAAACCTCCAGCCATAAAACCGTGTCATAAAAAATACACTACCACTAAATTGTTTAGGGATACTTAGAAATGTCCTTGTTTTCCATAAAACATGCATAACATTTGTTTGAATAGGAAAATGTTTTAATGAAAAGTTTTGAAATAATATTTTTTATTTAAAATTGTATCATTCAAAGTTTGCTTTTGTCAAAGAATCCTCCATTTAAAGCAATTGCAGAAATGTGGCATTTGGCTTTTACCCCATGCTTCCTGAAGCACCTCCCACAAGTTGGATTGGCTTGATGGGCACTTCTTATGTACCATACAGTCAAGCTGCTCCCAGAACAGCTCAATAAGTTTGAGATCCTGCAACTGTTCTGGCCACTTTATTACAGACAAAACACCAGCTGACTGCTTCTTCCCTAAATAGTTCTTGTATAATTTGAAGATGTGCTTTGAGTCATTGTCCAGATGAAGGAGGAAATGGCTCCAATAAAATGCTATTAAGCAAAATGAAGATTCCTTTTACCCGGTACAAATCGGCCACTTTACCCCCACCCCCACAGCACCCCAGACCAAGCACTCCCTCGGCCCTTTTCATTTGTCTTAAAACATATATTTCTTTGTGTTCCGAACACCTCAAAATGTGTTGGTTCATAATACCTTTTCCCAATCTTCCTCTGTCCTGTGCCTGTGTTCTTTGGCCCATCATAATCTTTTCTTTTCATTGGCCAGTCTGAGATATGGCTTTTTCATTCCAACTCTGCATGTAAGGCCAGCATCCCGGGGTCACCTCTTCTGCATGTAAGGCCAGCATCCCGGGGTCACCTCTTCACTGTTGATGTTAAGACTGGTGCTTTGTGGGTACTATTTAATAAAGCTGCCTGTTAAGAACCAACTAGAAACTCAAATGTGCATGTCATTTTGCTTAGTTGCTCCCACTCTACTTTCAATTCTGGTTTGAGTTTGTGATGTTTTGTGAAGGGAGTAGTACACAGTGCTGTACAAGATGTTCAGTCTCTCACATGAAATATCCTTCATTTCTAATTTTCCATTTTATTAATTAATCAGCAGGTTTCAGTTGGGCTAACATAACTGCGAATGTTTTTTTAATGATTAATTAGCCTTTTAAAATGATGAACAGGGATTAGCAAACACAACATGCTATTGGAACACAGGACTGATGGTTGCTGATAATGGGGACTTTGTACATCTATGTAGATATTCCATAAAAAAATCTGCAGTTTCCAGCTACAATATATGTCATTTACAAAATTAACAATGTGTACACTGTATGTCTGATCAATTTGATGTTAATTTTATGGACAGAAAAAACGATGTGACGATGTCTATGTGATCCCAAACTTTTGGATGGTACTGTATAAATGTGTAAGAGTACATGCTAAAATAGAACCCAAAACTATTCTGATGAACTAAGAAAAATATATGAATCACCTCTTTGAAAGGCTTCTTTATTCACAATTTATTCATTATTTAGTCCAGCCTTTGCCAAAATGTTGATCATGGACTGTCTGTTGCAAGAGCGGGGAACCAGCAAGTGAATCGGTTGTGAGGAATGTCCGGACTCACTGTACTAAATGGGGGTTATCAGGAACAAATCAAACAAAAACAATAGATATGCTCACAGGCACTGAGAAATAGGGGGGGAGGTAGTCATCAAGGAGGAGGCTTTGTCCCTTTTATCCAGCATCCTACAATGTTTAAAAAGAAGTACTGGGTAGAGTTTTTGTTCATGCAGAATGAACAATGTTGCTAGATCTGCCCACTCAAAGAATATTTGACCTTTAATCCATCTAGAAATTAGTATAGCCTGCTAAAGTTGGACTGCAATGTCATTGTTGTGCCATAGGCCCAGATCCCTGACCTTTAAAACAACAAACTTGTCTAATTGGGCTCAAACAGTGAACCAGAAAACTATATTTAGGAATTGGTTTTGGCAATAATACGGCCATTCAACTATCCCAGACATTTTTTAACAACATTGGTGGTTATTTAAGGATTGGCTGTTCCAATTAACTAGAATATTATAGAGGGTTAGCTCGAGTTTTAGATAGTCCTGACCACACTCTCTTTCCTGATTGTAAGCTCTGTAGAAGTGTAAATCCAATGTTATCTTTAGGCAAAATGTCAGCAGAAGGGCAGTTGATTTTAGGATTGTAACAGGATTGCAGGCCTCTTATGTGCATGTTATGGTTGTCGTTGTAAACCTGACTGTTCTAATTATTTTCCAACTGGAAAAATTATACATTGATAGCTTAGATTCTTATGAATTAAATGATTCATAGAGCCTATTCCAAATAACCTAATTGAGGTCCTTCTGTTTTTTAGCCCGCTCTAACACTTTATGTACATTTAAAAACAATTAGAGAAACATTCATTAACAGTAACTGTCCACAGATGTTTCAAATGACAAAGTACTTATTTTATTTCTTTTATTACAAGAGTTTGAAACTGTTAGAAGACAGAACATCTTAAAGTGTAATTCAGTTCACAAAGGATCAAAGCTGAAAAAAACATCTCTTCATAAGTAGAGATTTGCAGTTCCTAAAGTTGAATTGAAAAAAAAAAATCTAGGAGCTGAAACCAACCTCAATGATGTTGCCACTTGTTGATGCTTAATGTTTCACAATAATCAGTTAGTATATGTTTATGATCGAGGTAGATTTCCCATATTTTCCTATTTATAAATTTGTAATTTTATTTAAACAATTTCCACTCATCTGTTTCAATTCTAAATGAAGGCAGATTTACAAAGATGTACTGCTCTTACCATTTAAAAAAAGAAAGTGAATAGAAGGCTAAAAAAAAATCGTTCAACATGAGTTAAAAAAACACACCGACAAAACCATTTAATCTTCAAATCATGTACCTACCAATATGTTATTGATATCAATGAACGGCTTACTCCAAAAACGAACTTAAGAATTCAGCCCACACGCTACAGTAATGATAACTAAACCCAACGACAAAAAATGCATGTAAATGAGAAAAGAAATCGCAGCTACACTGTCGCACAATTACAAACACAAACAAAGTAAAGCTACAGTTTTCCGATGAGGCTCCATGTTGAGACTTTATATGTTCAAGAGGTCCTAGGTCAAAAGTAAATAGTAAATTCAGGTGTCCACAGATCCAGATTCAGAATGGCACGCGTAACACCGATCTGCCTTGGATCTGGACATCATCGAAGGGAAACAGAGCAAGGATCTGAAAGAAAAGCATACAGCTGTGCGTTATTTCTCTCTTACTGAACTGACTAAAGCATTTTTTCCCCAGAAACAGACAGAGATACTTTCTCAAAAATGCCTATAGTATGTACACCATATTGACAAAAGTATTTGGACACCTACAGCTATAACAGCTTCCACTCTTCTGGGAAGGCTTTCAACAAGATTGGGGAGAGGGTCTTTTGGAATGTTGCCCATTCCTTTAGGAGAGCATTGGTAAGGTCAGACACTGATGTTGGATGAGAAGGCCTGGCTTGCAATCTTCGTTCTAGTTCCTCCAAGGTGTTAGATCGAGTTGAGTTCAGGGCTCTGTGGGGGCCAGTCAAGTGGTTCCACACCAAAATGGACCTTGCTTTGTGCACTGGGGCACAGTCATACTGGAACAGAAAAGGGCCATCCCCAAACTGTTTTCCAAAATGTCTTGGTAAGCTGAGGGGCCAACCCCAGAAAAACAACCACACAGCATTATCCCTCCTCCACCAAACTTTACAGCTGGCACAATGCAGTCAGGCAGGAAAGGTTCTCCTGGCATTCGCCAAACCCAGTCCATCAGACTGCCAGATAGAGAAGAGTGATTGTGCTTGGCATTGGGGTTGGTGATGTAAGGCTGGCATACAGTTGCGCGACCATAGAAACCCACGCCATGAAAATCCCGGCGCACAGTTTTAGTGCCGATGTTAACGCCAGAGGTTTGGAGGTCTACAGTCATTGAGTCAGCAGAGCGGTGGTGACTTTTACGCACTATGCGCCTCCGCATTCGGCGACTTTACATGGCCACTTTGTGGCTGATTTGTTTGATTTTATACACCTGTGGCCATGGGACTGAATGAAACGCTTGCATTCAATGATTAAGAGGTGTTGCCCAATACATGTGTCCATATAGTGTATATACAGCACCAGACTTCAAGTAACATCAAATAGATATCAGAGGCCACTAAGCAGCACTTCACATGAGATTTGTCTGAGCTGTATTTTAACAAGCCTACAGCTTGTAGACTTGGACTGGAAAGCATTTTCAAATAGAGAGTCTGAAAGTGCTTTTAGTGTAGTATGAATACTAATTTGCAAACGTGTGTGTGTGGGCGGGAAGAGGGGGACGGTCCCTTTCTGCAGAACTCACATCGTCTCTGCCGTCAGCTAGATCCAACGGCGTTTCCCCCTCCATGTTCCTCAGCATCTTGTCTGCCCCGGACTGGCACAGCAGGTTGGCCACGGGGATGTCCTGCCTACCCACGGCCAGGTGAAGTGGCGTGCAGCCGTTGAACATGGTGGCGTCCACGTTGGCACCCTTACTCAGCAGCTGCGTCACGGACGTCACGTCGTGGAGCTCCACGGCCAGGTGTAGAGACGTTTTACCACTTGTGCCCTCCTGGGGACCGAGAGCAAAGACAAGGGTTATGGGAATAACAAGTTCAACGACATCCAATTCTTGGCCCTGCTTTGTTGCACCAACTCCCAGCGAAATCTCTTCCGAAGCACATCCAACACAATCTGGTTATTATCTAGTGACTCCTTAAGAGCTGCACTTTCTGGAGTCCTACAGTGAGGGTAGATCAGTTATGTAATGATGTCTGGGTTTGGGTAGATCAGTTATGTAATGATGTCTGGGTTTGGGTAGATCAGTTATGTAATGATGTCTGGGTTTGGGTAGATCAGTTATGTAATGACGTCTGGGTTAGGGTAGGTCAGTTATGTAATGACGTCTGGGTTAGGGTAGGTCAGTTATGTAATGACGTCTGGGTTTGGGTAGATCAGTTATGTAATGATGTCTGGGTTTGGGTAGATCAGTTATGTAATGATGTCTGGGTTTGGGTAGATCAGTTATGTAATGATGTCTGGGTTAGGGTAGGTCAGTTATGTAATGATGTCTGGGTTTGGGTAGGTCAGTTATGTAATGATGTTTGGGTTAGAGTAGGTCAGTTATGTAATGATGTCTGGGTTTGGGTAGGTCAGTTATGTAATGAAGTTTCGGTAGGTTTGTGTTTATTTTAAATAAATAACACAATTGTACATTTCTCAGTAATGCTGCAAATAAAGAGGAATTAGCACATACACGCCTGTATAGCGGTGCAGTTTACAGTAATCAGGCAGCATAAACCTCCATTTCACTCATAACCGATTGATGTATCTGAGGATGTGTGTGGAAAAATTCAGGTAGCTTTCCCAAAACATTCAGGATTTTCAAAATATTGGAAGATTCCAGATTTTGTGCCAATTCCCCTGAGTATTCTGGAAAATCCCAATAGGAAATTCTGGAAAACCAGGGACAGTCTAAACAAAATAAACCCCAGGGGAATCACTTGACTAACCTGGATGTTCAGGTCGGCTCCTTTCTTCATCAGTATCTTCATCACACGATGCTGTCTGTTCACAGTGGCCAAGTGGAGACACGTAAGACCTGGGGGAGGGAAGAAAAAGCCAAACGTTCAGAATGAGAGATTCCATTTATTTAATGATGATGGCCATCATGACAAAAAGGAAAAATCCCATACATGAGGTGGCCGCGGGACACAAAACATTACGCGGGCTGCACATGGAACAAACACGCCATTGTTTACAACCATGCATACATGAAGGCCTGCCAGGCTGGCAACCTCAGAAACACGCATGGCTGGAACAACATTTTATTCCGACACCGGTCTTGTCTCGGCACACAGAGCCGTGCTGCAGTAGGAAACCCCAGGCGAAAACATCTGCGCTCACAGACGTCGGCCTACGGCAGAAGCCACGAGTCAACAGGAAGTGAGACCAGATCGAGACTTCACGGGCACAGGTGTTTCTACGGCGATGCGCGCCGTGGTCAGGGCACCAGGAGTCGGCCCTGTTCCGTAGGACAAACGGCACGGACGGACCCGACAGAACCACACTGCGCGGGAAAGTGCCAACATCCCGGTGCTAGAGGCACCGAGGGTGCAATGGGGGGGTTCTTACCTCTCCAGTTCTGAGTCTCCAGCAACGGGGCCAGCTTGCCGGGGGACAGGTCCCGGGTCATCTCTGTGGCGCACTCCGTCCGGCCCTGCTCGCAGGCCACGTGGAGAGGCGTGTTGCCCTCCTGGTCCTGCAGCCCCAGGCTGGCCCCGCCCTCCACCAGGCCTCGCACCACCGACGCCAGGCTCAGGTAGGTGGCCAGATGCAGCGGCGTCTGGGGACCGAGAGCGAGGAGTTCCGTGAAGCCGTCGCCGCGTACCGGTTCAGGGAAACGAGACACAAAGCGGCCCAGTGGGGGTACGTGGGAGGAGGTGGGAGGGGGTGTGCCATTTCAGTCACCCTTTCACAGTCAGGGTCTCTGAGGGACGCTCTTTACTACAGTTACTGGCACCTAGGAGAGTATGAGTCACCCCCGAGCATAATTGAATAGTTCAGCTCTAACGCCACAGCTGGCTAGCGAGTGAGGGGACGAGCCACAGCGCATCGGCAAGTGACTAAAATGTAGAGGCCGGCCTAAGAAATGTCAGTGTGGAACTGCTGATCTAACTGTGTACAAGAAATATAATGAGTAATATAGCGAGTCGGGCCTCCATTGCCTGCGTGGCTTTTCGTAAACCCAGAGAGAAGGGGCCTATGAGAGTGTGAGTCACATTGCAAAAACTCTGTGTCACGACTGCTCTCAGAAATCTCTCTCTCTCACGCCGACCGGCCAGGATTCCTCAAACCTCCCTGTGAGCTTTCGCCGCTTCTTCACCTCTGACAGGTTGTTGTGTCCGTGGTCCAGAGAAGATTCCCTGAACCATCCCCTCATTCTGTGTGTTTGTCTTTACTAAAGACTGGAAGCACGGTAGTTTCCCATTTCCATTTAAACGCCCTTATGAAATAACTGTGGCACCACACCCTCCCACCAACACACACAAGCGTTTCTACTGGAGGATGTGCTACTGAAGAAAGGGGAAGGTTTAAAATTCTCTTGAATTACACGCTTCAGAAATAACATAATCTCCTCATTCGTCAAAATATTTGGCAATTGTGAAGACCAAGAGGAAGTATGTCGATAGATAACTAGGTCTGAATACCCCAGGAACAGTCCGTGTTGAGTGTGGAGGGGTGGGGGGTGTACCTGGTACAGATCGTTCTGGATGTCCAGGACCTCTGCAGGGAACAGCTGTATTAGTTGGTGGGCAAAGCATTCGTCTTCGTGGATCACCGCTAAATGTAGGACTCTGTAAGGGTGACAATGACAAAACTATTTTCACATGAGATATTCAATGAAGACTTTTAACAAGCGATAACCCAGCTTCGGTCCCACAGCGATGTAGCAACGTCTTTTCTCACTTTCTGTCACTTGCGTGACGTTCAACCCCCCCCCCCCCAAAAAAAGTGAGCGACGAGAGGAAGAGATTGGAAACATTTCATTTAAAACGAACTCCCTGAGGATAAAAGCAACTGATTATCATGTGATGGAAATAGATACCTGCTTGAGCATATAATAAGATCCGAACATACCTGGAAATGTTGCACACCACAAACAACAACTGGCCCCACATCTGCTCATGGGTTGTGAATGTTGTGCAACACTGGAACTTTTTGCAGAAAATAGCCATGTCAGTCTGGAGGATGTTTGAGTCCACCAAGCACTTTTCAAATATTTATCTTCCATGGTATCACTCACATCAACCATCTGAATCCTGAGAAGAACTAACTCTAGTTCAAACTTTATCTATTTATTTACTTTGATTTCCATTAGCTTCTGCTGAAGTAGCACTTACTTCTTTGCATGCATGTACGCAGACACACAACTGTATGATGTAATTTACCCCCCATAAACACTGTAGGATGTAATCTACTGCACCCCATAAACACTGTATGATGTCATTTACTGCACCCTATATACACTGTAAGATGTCATATACTGCACCCCATATTCACTGTATGATGTCATATACTGCACCCCATATTCACTGTATGATGTCATATACTGCACCCCATATTCACTGTATGATGTCATATACTGCACCCCATATTCACTGTATGATGTCATATACTGCACCCCATATTCACTGTATGATGTCATATACTGCACCCCATATTCACTGTATG
>JACXGK010002310.1:26604-56370 GCA_016801125.1 Novumbra hubbsi | reverse complement strand
TTGCCACCATTACATCCTTCCCAAGGTAGTTTAGTCCCTCGTCTGTGTTGAGCCAAAATAAAACCCTTGCCACCATTACATCCTTCCCAAGGTAGTTCAGTCCCTCGTCTGTGTTGAGCCAAAATGAAACCCTTGCCACCATTACATCCTTCCCAAGGTAGTTCAGTCCCTCGTCTGTGTTGAGCCAAAATGAAACCCTTGCCACCATTACATCCTTCCCAAGGTAGTTCAGTCCCTCGTCTGTGTTGAGCCAACATGAAACCCTTGGCACCATTACATCCTTCCCAAGGTAGTTCAGTCCCTCACTTGAGTGTTCGCAACTGTTTCGTTTGTATTGACATTACCTCATACTTTAAACTTGTTTTTTTAGATTAGGTTGTCCAGGCTTCACCCAGCCTGAATACAACCCAACCCCTGTTGAAAAAGGAGTGTCAAAGTCACTGTTCTTTCCAGATGAAGCCATAAACGGACACCCAAGATTCAGGTAGGCTTTAACAGCAGTTATCATTGTACCATGTTGCTTTAATGCTGTGATATGCCAATTTTGATCTCTTCATGTGCATTCTTTGTTGTGGTGTGTTTTTCAGCACCCTGACCAGAAACATTCGGCACAGAAGAGGAGAGAAGGTGGTGATCAATGTACCCAGTAAGTAAATAATTACAGAACTTAGATGCATCAATATTTCCACTGTCCAAGCGTAGGCTACAATAGCCACAAGAAAATGTTCAGAGGAGCAATTTCTTATTGGCCCATATTTTCAGTTGTGCTTCTCTGGCCCTAGTATTTAAAGACAAGTGCACCCCATCGCCATTTGTGGAGATGTTCCCAGAGGATGACGGGGAGGCTGCCCGGGCAGCTCTTCCTGATCACATCTACATGGATGCCATGGGCTTTGGAATGGGCAACTGCTGCCTTCAGGTATATGTCTAGTTCCTTATGATGTATTGTGAACCGGGAGGTTTCAATTCTGAATGCTGATTTGCTGACAGACATGGTATAACACTGTTTGACATGGGTATGACATCACTTTTTACTTCTCACATTGCATTAGTAACCGGATAATTAAAGCATTAAGGCAACTTGGTATTTTGTGGCGTCTTGGTGATATCGTGTCTAGGCACTGTGTCAATCAAATGTAAACGGGTAGCGTGTTTCTACGCTGCATTGACACTTGGAACTGATTGAATCTGGTGTTGTGGTCAGATTACATGACATGTCTCCAGACTTGAATCTTGTTTAAAACCTGCGGTTTGAAACGGGTAGTCCATTAGCAGAGTAAAAGATTTGAACCTTCTGGAACTGTTCTGTGTGGAAGAATGGTATACGATGTAAAGCTGGGCAACATTGAGTTTTTGATCAATTATTTGCATGTAGATTGTTCTTATTATCCTGTTTAAAATGCACAAAAAAGTTAAGAATTATCTTTGCTCCAATTAAAAATGTCAAATAGGTGTACAAAAAACAGATGCGCGCTCACACAGGCTTAGGGCCACAACAACAAACTTTATTGATAAATGTAGGTTGCGAGTTAAAATAGAATAAAAGCTGTAACGTCCCATCTACTGTCTATCCCTGCTGCCTACTGTAGATCTGGGCTTCAACCGGCGACTACAAGCTGTTTCCTCTTCCCAAATGAGTTCAGTGGTTAGTTCAATCAATACACTTTTGTTTGCAAACACTGGCAAATACATTTCCGTTAGCTCTGTATTGGCCATCAATGTGTTTACAAAAATATAGTAACTATGTAGTAAGCTGATGAAATAAAGGTTCGCTTTCAAATGTAATTCCACCTGCAAGAGGAACTCATTTGTACGTTCACTAAATTGAAAGATTTGGAATGTAACTATTAGAGCCCCATTAGAGCAATAGTACGCCTACTTAAGTGTCTGTGTGAAAAATCTGTTGCTTTTTTGTGCTTCGTCTCCAGCTCCAAGATGTTTGTCTTGGGCTTCCTTTGACAGTCTCGGTGGCCTGTTTCTCTCATGTCTGGCAACAATGGTTTTGGGTTGTACGTGACTTCCCTTCGTTGTAGCTTCCGCCTTCTCAGCCTCCACTACCTTTCAAAATAGATGTATATTTCTTGTAGACCCAACTTCTTGATGATGACATTCATTGCCAACATTTTTTGTTATCGATTAGTTGTTGCAGCCCTAAAAGTTTTCCCGGTGTAGCTGATTTTTTAAAATACTTTTGAAGCCAGTATTTCTTCTGTATAGATGGAAACCACATCTTTTGACGACGCAACGTGTCACTGCATCTGTTATCTAGAGTGGTTTGTTGGTTTGCGAGCTGTAACTGCTCAATGCAACTCCTCCTTAACTCCTCCTCCACTCCTCCTTAACTCCTCCTCACCTCCTCAACTCCTCCCAATCTACTTTATGATATTGTTTATTGTGCTGCTCCTTTTGCAGCAATTGTCTTATGAGGACTGAGGTTTGTTCAACATTTGATCTCATCAAACAAAACTACTTCCAGTCATCCACAAATCAACGTTAACCTTTTGTGTAATGTGTGTTTTCCAGGTGACATTCCAAGCTTGCAGCATTGAAGAAGCAAGATACCTCTATGACCAACTAGCCACATTCTGCCCCATAGTGGTTAGTTATATATAAAATGCTATGTTCATATACTAATTACAGAAATAAATGTTAAAAAATAATATAGATTTCTTTTTCCAGTGTTGATCATGCTTTGGTTGTGTGAAGTTTGTTGAGTGGTGGAAACTGAAAAGCTAAATGTAGATGTGTTTACAGATGGCTCTCAGTGCTGCCTCCCCATTCTACAGAGGCTATGTGTCAGACATTGATTGTCGCTGGGGAGTCATTTCTGCCTCGGTGGATGACAGGACCAGGGAAGAGCGGGGGCTGGAGGTAAACTCTGCCCTTGTTGAAGTAACATGCCCAACAAGGTCCATGCGTTTCTACATTCCTGCTTAAGGTGTTTAAAGGCCAGGCATGTAGCTGAGTTGTTAGTGCAAGAGATTGTTGGTTCAATACCCACTGTCGGCTGGGTTGGATATGAACCAACAATAAAACTGTTCCAATTTTGGGCAGTGCTTAGTAGAGCGTGGTGTTTTGCGGCAACAGGATTGTGGTTTCATTTTCTACCGTGGTCGGTACAGAAATGTATTCACTCCATTTTAAATGACGTCCATTTAAAATGTCCTTGTATTACAATTTGATATTCATTTAAATTTTATTTTTTTGGGGGGGGGTCATTTTACTCTTGTAATTTTAATGTGCATAATTGTTTTCTTTGCAGCCTTTGAAAAACAACAAATTTCGAATCTTGAAATCAAGATATGATTCAATTGACAGCTACCTCTCTTGCTGTGGTGAGAAGTACAACGACATAGATCTGACAATAGATGAGGAGATTAAGAAACAGCTGCTGGATGCAGGTAAAAACAAACATTTGTATTTTTTACCTGTGAAGTCTGAGATCATATAACAATTCCAAAATGTTTTGAGAAATAAGCTCACCCAAGATGATTTGTGTTGTTTTGTACCGATTGTGGAAAGAGCAATAGTTCAGGTTCAGGTTCTCCTTCACATCTTGTCCTCCAAATTTTTTAAACAAGGTGATGTTTGGTGTGGCATATGTTTGGAAGATCGAATTTATCGCGGTTATTGTCTTATTGTTTAATCACCGAATGTTTTTTTCAGCTGGAATTCTAAAACTTACAGTGAAGTGATCAGATTGTGTGTTCGTAGGTATCGACAAGCTGCTGGCCCAACATATCGCTCATCTCTTCATCCGGGATCCACTTTCGCTCTTTCAGGAGAAGATTCACCTGGATGACGAGAATGAGTCGGATCACTTTGAGGTTGAAGTGATTCCAGTTGGAGGGTGTCTGTGTTGCCATCCAGGCCAATGCTTGTTACGTATTTGGATGCAGCGAGTGCCTGTTGGATGAGCTCTTTTCTGTCTCCTGTAGAATTTGCAGTCCACCAACTGGCAGACGATGAGGTTCAAACCTCCTCCCCCGAACTCTGACATCGGATGGCGAGTTGAGTTTCGCCCCATGGAGGTAGTCCAAGCTTTTACCATGTTGCTAAAATGCGTTTGATTTTACTATAATTTTGAAATCCCAATTAAATCTACAAATGTATTGTCTACAATTGTTGCCTTAGCAGTGTTTTCTAGTGTAGAAATACACATTTCATGTTTCGTTTTGTTCCAGGTACAACTTACCGATTTTGAAAACTCTGCGTATGTTGTTTTCATCGTCCTGCTCACCAGGGTTATTCTGTCCTATAAACTGGATTTTCTTATTCCCTTGTCAAAGGCGAGAACACTTTATTTATTTTGTGTTTTCCTAGATTTTATAAATGCTCCCACTACATAAGATATCAACTGGCCCTTTATTTAATTTCTTTATTTGGTTTTATCAGGTTGATGAAAACATGAAAGTGGCCCAGAAAAGAAATGCTGTCCAAACGGGAATGTTTTACTTTCGGAAGGACATCTACAAAGGTGCGCATGGACGTCATATTAGTGTTTTGATACCTGTCCGCAGAGCGTCTTCACGTCAAAATACCTGAACGGGTTAATGCTCCATCTTCCCTCGTTCTCCCACAGGGTGCAACCCCGTCCTTGATGGCTCTGCAGCCGCCCAGAACGGCTTGGACAGTGAGGGGGACGAGTACGCACTGATGAGCGTTGACACAATCATCAATGGAAAGGTGCTCAATAGTGAAAATAATAATAATTATAGTTGTCTAACGGATGTTCCTCCTCCACTCACGACTGACAGCCCTAACAGTTGTTGTTGCGGCTGCTTGTCACCTAGGAAGGTGTTTTCCAAGGGCTGATACCTATCCTGAACTGCTATTTGGAAAACATGGAGGTAGATGTTGACACCAGATGCACCATCCTGAACTACTTGAAGCTCATCAAGAGACGCGCCTCAGGTTTGGCCAATGGACACAATGCATTCACTTTACCACTGGGTCGGGTAGCGAGGTTGTCTGGGGTTTTGTTGTGGCCTGTGGGCTTTCCGCGTCATCGTTGGGGATTAGCGAAAGCACGCGGCATTCCAATAGTAGTTTGCACACGTTGCTTCCTGACACGGTCAACAAGCGGCAACTCATTCTGTTGAGGTTTAGCCTCACAAGGCCATATGAAAGTATTCTGATTGCCAAACGTGAACTTTTTCCCCTCCGCTGTAGTTCATCTTTAAGTAACATTGAATTATCAAAAGGAACAAAATGCATGATGCTGATTTCTTTGTTGTTTCCTGGTACAGGTGAACTGATGACCATGGCGAAGTGGATGAGGGAGTTTGTGGACAAGCATCCTGAATACAAGCAAGACAGCGTCATAACGGACAAAATCAACTACGACCTACTCCGGAAGTGTGACAGCATTGCGAAAGGAGATGAACGATGTCCAGAGCTTGTAGGGGACCCAGTAAATCGTGGCAAATAAACCTAAAGTCACTGCTGTGATCAACGATTGTATGTGTGGTCCATCATCGATACACAATAGCATGAAAAGGAAAGACCAAAATATCTGGCTGGACAAAAAAGTGGTCCAAACAACGGGGTTTTAATGGAGCACATAAAAATGCATGTGTGCATTGCAATTGCCAAGGTGGTTTATTGAGAAGATTTTTTACAATTCCAAATTATTTTAATAGGTGAACAAATTCAGTCGGATGTGTAATAGCAATTGGGTATGTACATATTTGTGCTCTGTTCTTGGTAACAAAGTCTGTGTGGAATTATGTAAATGTAGAAAATGCTAGATTTATTTTAATCTTTAAATCTACTGTAAATACCGTAATTCGTTCGATTCGCTTTTAAAATATTAACCATTTTCATTTCCCTACGTCGTGTGTCTACATGTCCGAAATTAGTTGGCCTGTGTATTTACAAGAAGTGCTAAAAAAATTGATTTGCTGTGCTTCTATTGTAGTATGCTTTAAAAAACGAAGTAGTATTTCGTTGAAGTGCAGGTGAATGTGAACAAGTTGTCTTTGAATAAATCTGTGTACAGCACCTCTGGGTCATTGTGTTGTGAGGTTTTTCACCCACCAGAGGGCGCCAGTGATTGACCAAAGGTACTGTTGTGTGGTCAAATACACACGATTTAAGATGTATTTCAATAGTGTTAAAGGAAACCTCTCACAATACATCAATACATTATGTTAGGGATGTGTGAGTTAAGAGTAAATGGTGAACTTTTTAAGGGGACTACTCTACTTTAATCTGGTCAAAACCTGTAACCGTTCTGACCATTATCATCTGGACTTGGCTTTATTTGTCATTGCCAAAATTGTCGAACATGGTAACACCGCTAAGTGTAATTAAACACAGTTTAATGTGTTAGATTAAGATAGATTTAATATTAACCATAGGTCATATAAAATCTGCAATTTTAAAGTTAAAAGATAATGATGTTAATTTTTATCTACGACGCGCTTCACTCTGCGTGATGTGGTGCAGTGATGTGATTGGTCTCCACATGCGAGAATGTATGGGGTGACATCTCGGAACACTATCCGGTCGACGCCTTCGGGGCAGAAGCTGGTCGGCCCGTTTTTTTTTACTTTTTTCAATTTGTACTTTTCAATACGACATAACAGTGGTTCTAAAACTAATGAGTGTCCTTGACTCCAGACTAATGCCTGTACATTTCTGCCAATTCACATAAAAAAGGTCAAATTATTCTGCGTGAGATGATGATGATGATGCAGAACTTATTACATACAGGACATTCACAAAAAACTATTAAATGTCAACCAACGTATGGCCTGTAAAATAAATGCAACACATTACAATAGAGACCGCGCACAATTACACGTTGGAACATAAAATGTGACTGGTCTAGTTTTATCAGCACTATCCACATAACCTGGGAACAAAGTGGCAAGTTGCATTTCAGTTAGACCAATTTGAGATATTATAGGCGGGCATATCATCTGTTAAGGATGAACCACAATAGTTCAGCGAACTATATTGCCCGACCCACGTGTTGGTTGCCTATACCCCTGTAGCTCGTCATTTATCACGCTCAGGGCAACTGGCCAACGGGTTCACGTGATTTTCCCGCTGATTCCACTGACGGTCGAGTCTGTGCGTTTTGTGCTTCGAGAATCAAGCAGCCCAGGGTCGCGTCATCCAGAGGTAGGCTACATTTGATGAGATGGAATTGTAGTTAGTGTTTTTGTTTATTAAGTTGTGCATATGCTATCAAATTACCTACATACTGTATATACTTTATATTACATTTGTTTTATCGGTTTCATATGTCGTTTCTTGCTTGGTCGTCTCTGTGGTCTAAAACAATATTGATGCTTCTTTCCGTGACCTCTGTGATGCAAACCATTGCGATTGGCTACATCTGTAGATGAGACGGCAGCTTAGGTCACATTTAATTTTTAGTTAACGACAATATTAATTGTAACTGTATTATAGTTTTTAACAAAAAATATAAACACAGACGGTAGTGAACAGACTATGCAACATCCTGATCCAGCACTGCAGCCATGGGTTATTCAACCTGCATCCGATAAGTTCATGCACTTTTGTCCACGATGGCCACGTTTTGATTTATTTAATCGGTTTTTTTTTAGCATTACACAATATTTTTGGGTGCTGTTTTAAGTCAATCAAAGTCAGATTGCACAAAAGTCCTATCGGAGTCGTGAATAGGAATCTGACCGAATGGGGAATAACAAGTAGATATATAATCAGATTAACGTAATTATTTACTTTTTTATCTGTTTTGTTCAGTTAGGGAATAAACTTGAGTTACTCTGGGATAAAGAACCATCTTAAAAATGCATCATCAGTCAAGCTAAATACACAGAAAATCATCAATTCAATTATGTAGTCCTTCCACCAAATACCAGTTTTTATACACAACAGTTACATTTAAGAGTTCATTGATTTTTTTTAAAGGATTATGAAATGTGTCTCTTTCTGCAACTTTATCTACTGGAGGCTACAGCCATGACCTAGAGATTAAAAGTAACATGCAAACAAATATTTCCTATTTCTTTTGAGGCTTTGTCAGGCTTTGACAGTCAGTCAGGCTTTGTTATGTCACTCTGTTAGCGGCGTCCTCCTGACTCGACACAACCCCTTTCGGTGAGTTGGCGACAAACGGACGGATTCGAAAGTTAGGTTGAATTTGTCTGACAGTTGGTCAAGATGCCTTCTCCACCATTCAAACAATCATTTGCTTGTCACTTCCAAGTATAATTGGTTACAATAGCATGGGTCTGACTTTGATGGAAGAGCAGCTCTGTCTTTTCTAGGGTGGGCTTGAGATGCCGGGTCGACATCCAATTGAAGATGTTAGAGCCTTGGGGACCACCATTAGTAAAAGACAGTTGACACAGATCCTGCCTGGCACTTAGTAAGAGAAGCCTGCCTGGCAAGATGCAGTCCAACATCCAGCAATACGAGGGTGGAGAGAAAGACGAAAACAGAGGAAAGACAGTCAGGTTGGGTGGTGCAAAGAGCCTCATTGCCACAGAAGAAAGGGGTCTCAGTTGGTTGAAGTCGAGAGGATAGTTTTAAGACAGATAAGAGTTGGTCGGAGACGGCACATTCAGGTGTTTCTGATAGATAGAGAAGGATACTGGTCTCAGAATGGAAGTGGGAATTAGGAGAACACCCGATATGGTCTTGGGAAGGGTATGGGATCAAGAAAATATGGGGCAACTGAACAATATTAGTCACAGGATTTCATCTGGAAAGAGAGAGGTACATGTGTAGACATGTTTGGTGTGTGAGGAACCAGTGTACTCAATAGGTGGAATGAATGAGATCTAGATGTCATCAACCTTCTGTTTAGAGTGGTTGACAGAGTCATCTGCAGACAGGGCAGATGGAGGTGAAGGATTTAGACAAGAGGAGAAAGTGGTAGACAGTTAGAGGTATAGATGGAACTTTGACACTTGCGATAGCGAAAAAGTGTCTACGGCAGCTGATAGAGTTGAAGAGAAGGTGGTGAAAACATGACAGGTCTTGTTTATGTCAGAAGAGGGAGGAAGTGGACAGAAAAATATGGAGGATGCAGAGTAAGCCGACCAATAATATGGAGGGAAACTATCGTCAGGAAATTAGCTCATCAGTGTGTCAAGGTCATTGAAGAAGTCTCCAAGGGCATCTGAGGGGTGATACACGAAAACAGTTTTAATCTTCAATAGGCAAGTGACAATCACTGCACGGAATTCGAAAGAGCTCTGAGACCGGTGAGCGAGAAGTAAGAGAGAAAATCTCTCACTTCTGAGAAATAAAAACATAGAGAACAACACACTCGTAGAGCAATTAATGTGCTGGTCGCTCTGCACCAGAGACCACAGTCCCCAAGATGAGTCTCATGTGGGAGCGTCCGTCATGATTGGCGTCCATGAACTCATCAACTCTAGAAAGACTAGCGTCCTGCAACAGTAACATCCCATAGCGGAATAACTGTGTATGTAAGTGGTGAGATGTGATCATGCTTGTGGAAACGAATCAGGGCAGAATTGGTTTTCACACACTACACCCACTCCCAATAGACTGAGACAACAGCAGACACAGACTGTAGCTCTTGCTGAAACTCCCAAAGCATGGTTGCGCGTTTTAGTCCTAGACTAGGCTTAATTTGGGTTGTTGAAAAAGGCTGTCAGAGTCTTATGATTTTTGATTCCTTTCTCCTTTCCAATTAAGTACTCAAAGTAAAGGTAATTGACCTCAGTTGAACCATGTGTTATCTTACAACAATAATGTTTGTATTTGCATTTGGGATTGCTTGTACAACTATTTTACCATCATTGATTTTGTAAAGGACACTGAAATGATTATGCACATCTAAAAATGAATAATTCTCTAGCCTTGTTGGTATTTTTAATTAATTAATTAATCTAAAGACTGGGTTCTAAACCCCAAACCCTTTGTACCCCTGTAGTTCAAAGTCCAAAACACACACTTAACCTTATCTTCGTGTGATTGCCAATGCTTTAGTCTAGATGTCTGCCACATTTATAGCCTACTGAATTAGTCTAATAGTAGGGCTATTGCTTTTCTGAAATTAGTTTATAGCTTGCCAAAATATACGTAGATAAGCGTGTTTGATCAGAATGATCACATGCCTCTGCTACCACAAACCAAGCTTTGATTTTTGTTTGTTGCTATATGTAGAGATACATACTGTATTTTGTCAACACTCTTTAAAGTCTGCTGCTTGGGAATCATATTGTATACTCCAAAGAGGTATAACATAGTCTTTCAGGGTGTGTCAAAGTGGCTTTTGTGTATGTTTGATATCACATACACTGTCTCCTCTCTACTGTATTTAGGTTAGAAATGGAGGCTTTTAATCATAGACTTAACACCTACATAGACTCATGGATGGGTCCCAGAGGTAAGTGATACCGCTGTTTTATTATTATTGATCTAATCTTTCAATTATTATTTGTAATTTATCTTGTATAAATCTTAAACTTATCTTATATTACAATGTATTTCCTTTTTAAATGAATCAATGGTCCTGCAGTGGAATATTCCATGTATAGTTATACCTGCTGTAACCAGACCTGGGTCCAGCTAGCTGGCTATTATTTATCAGATGATTTTAGTTCTGTCTGCATTTTAGTCCTTTTTTGTTCACGTTTCATTTAAAGTCTGGTAAATTGTTCCTCTAGTATTCAAATGTAGCTTTTCCATTTTGTATAATGCACCAATTCCTTGGTAGCCTAAATAACTACCTATCATGCCCTGAGTCAGTGTTTTGTTGGTTAAACAAAACTATTACGGTTAGAGCTGTATCATTGTTGCTAAAAATAAACCCTTTTTGGGAATGGAGTTGGATTTCAACACAAGCAGGCGTCATATGTTTCCTAAAAGGTACCAACATATATTAAAAGGGAGATTTTTGACAGAGATGGTTACTCCACTAACCGTTAATTTCCTTTATGACTTCTCTAAACACATAATCATATTTATACCTCGGTTTCCACGGATCTATGTTTCTGTTATGATCAACGAAATCATGATTTGCCCAAATACTCATCTTGATAAGTTAGCAAGTAACCAACATTTAGTTACATCAGCTAAGCCTTTTTACGCATTTAAAAGTGAAACGGTGTACCAAAGCTGTACAAATCAATCTAAGAGTGATAAGCATTGAATTAGCCAGATATACATCACCGTGTCCTTGTCAGTACTAGGTGGCGTGCCAGAAAATAAGACTCTAGGCTGTCATTAATACGTAACCTAGATAGTTGCATCACGCAATGCCCCGTATATCTTTCAGATGAGAGGGTACGTGGGTGGCTCCTGCTGGACAACTACCCTCCAACCTTTGCACTGACGGTGATGTACCTGCTGATCGTATGGGCGGGGCCAAAGTACATGAGACAGAGACCGCCACTGTCTTGCCGTGGGGTCCTGGTGGCCTACAATCTGGGCCTCGCTCTACTGTCCCTCTATATGTTTTTGGAGGTACGTCTGTTCTGAAATCATAATGGTCTAGTCGCAGCGGAAATCTGGGTCAGAAGTTGCGAGAGGATTCCGGTTTTGTGTCTAGTTTTTTTTTTTATTCATTGAGCCGATATCTGAGCCGATAAATGTGATTGTGCGTAGAGGCCCTTTCCCTACTCTGGAGAAGTGAATGAGGTGGCAGCTAGTCTCTGACTGGGTCACTGGTAACACAAGCGAATCTCTCACCACACATCAACAAAGCCCTTAGTTGTTTTTCACCACACTGATCCTGATCACCAATTGGGCTCAGAGTTTTGATGAAGTCCTCAAGCAGAGGACACACTGAGCACGTAACACGGCTGGAGTCATGCACTTTACCCTGAATCTGGGCATGTCCTTTACATGCTTTACATCTAAGCCTTGGTTTCGGTCAGTTATTCAAGGCAGCGGTGAACAAAGGAGCAGCTACTTCCATTCATCTCAAAGTTAACGATATGCGCGAACAACGTCTCTATTTTGAAACAGTGGCATCACTGACCTTCTCAATAACAATAATCAATGCAAGCTTCACAATGTAGATATTAAAACTCTGCTAAAACTAAAACGGTTAGAACCAAACTGTGCATTACAATGTAACATTGTCCATTACTAGCTCTGTCTAGACCAGAACACTGTCAGTGCATCTTAAAATAGACTCTGCGCGTGTATGTTCCTCTATTGGAGGGATGTAACAAATTCTATACTTTTCAGTGGTTTTATTGTTGGGTTGAAATTCTATCGTTATTGTAAAACGTCAGCAGGTTGAGCTGTCTTCTTCATCAAAGCTCCCGCCAAATGTGCCCCACAGAACCCCTTATTACAAAGCCTCGGATGTCTCTAGCAACGTCAGCCAAATTATGGGCAACTGGGGCTCGTCGAATTGCCAGGGACTATGCACAAGATCATAGCTCCAGATTTGTCTAGATAAATCTACTAGCTACTTTGTATCTGTTGTCATTGGGCGTCAAACCTGATTAATCATTATGAGATGTTTTGTGGAAGCACCGGCTTTCAGTAGACCAGGTATCCCGGATTTACAGTCACTTTTTCCCGCAGAGAAAGCAGAATATATGTTGAAAGTGCTGGATTTGATCTTATGACACAGGCAATTCGATAATGAAATTACTGTGATCTTCCACGGCAGTGGAGTATTAAGCTATGTGATTTAAGTTGTGTCTAGATGGTAAACACATAAAAAAAGGGTTTTGTAAATCAGCTTGTTTCCTGTCCCCAGATGGTGTCTGCTGTGTGGTTCGGGGGTTATAGTCTCTACTGTCAAGGCACGCACAGTGCAGGAGAGGCAGATACAAGGGTAAGGCGGCCACTTCCTTGTATCATCCCTCTGTTAAACATCACATTTGAGAAATAAAAATATGCTGTGTAGCGGTTAAAAATATGTTGTCACCAGACACCTTTCATTATTGACGAAACACACTGCCATAAAAACACCAATTCAAAAAAAGAGGTACTTTGTTGTAATTACTTTTTATTGAGTTGTTCTTGTCCTGGCGGCTTCCAGTTCCACTGGTTTACTTTATGTCAGCCAGTACCTGATAACAGCTGCTGGCTGATAAAAGAGATAAATGAAAGGGTCAGCCAGCCAGTGTGTCCAACATCTCTTGCTGTGCCATGTCATCAGTATTAACCCCCTTTAATGTCCCTTCGGTACAGTGGACACTGAGAAGTGTCTTCAAACTAAAATGTGCCGTTAAATTGGAGTTCTTCACTGATTTTTAAAGTGCACATATGGAGAATAGTATGTCTACACTTCTTTGTCCTTAGAAGAAATTTCAAGGGCAGTTCTGTGTAGTTTAAAATGATTAATCCCTGAACACATTTATAATTGTTTTGTGGAATGATTTGCTTTGGCACATTTTTTTATATGATGAACTACAAATCTGGCATATTCCCCTGTAAATGATTGCCATCTATTCCTGTAATCGATCTGCATTAAGTGTACTTTTCAGCAAAACAATAATAACATTCCTTCCCTTAGGTATGAATGTTAACGAACTTCCCCATGAGGATAGATTACTAATGGAGTTTGGCATGATTTTTATATCCCAGTGAAACAGGAAGTCAGGGATGACCACTTAAATGACTTGGATGAATTTGAAAAAGATTTGCTTCATGAGAATTTCACAGGGGGCCAATAATTATGGGTTTTGGGGGAAACAAATAATTCTTGATTAAGAAGTATTTTTTTGATTGTATGAATTAATTCATATTGTCATTGTAAGATCCAACAACAAAAATCATCAAACTTGTGTTTCATCTTTACTGGGGTGCACATATTTAAGTACGGAACTGTATGTTGCTCCTTCTGGAGGAGCATTCAGTATGTCCTAGCAGGAAAATAGGTCATGAAGTTGCTTTTTTTTTTTACTCATCTCAGATCATGCATGTCCTGTGGTGGTACTACTTCTCCAAGGTCATAGAGTTCATGGACACCTTCTTCTTCATCATACGAAAGAACAACCATCAGATCACATTTCTGCACATTTACCATCACGCCAGCATGCTCAACATCTGGTGGTTTGTCATGAACTGGGTGCCCTGTGGTCACTGTAAGTGCTTCTACACCACCTTCTACACCACCTTCTACACCACCTTTACCTTTCAGTCCCCGGCAGGGTGCAGTTGATGAATCATTCAGAACCACTTAAGCCAAACCCACTCAACCGTAGGTCCCATCTAACGCCAAATAGACGGACCCTTAACTCAGTTCTTGTGTTTGAAAATGGGGTAGGCCAGAAGCCTATATACATGCTATGTTATATTTATTAAGCAATAAAGCATGAGGTGATAGGTGATAGGTAGTTGATGGCCAATATACCACAAGGAATGGCTGTTATACACAACGCAACGCAGAGGACCTGGATACAGCCATTAGCCTTGGTATGCTGGCCCCATACCACAAAGCCCTGAGGAGCTTTACTATTACCATTACACACTGGTTAACCATCGTTGAAATCTTTATTCTATGGCTTCTTTGGAAGGCCCTTGAATACAGATGGTCAGTTGTTAGAAGCAGGTGTTAGGAGCATGCTGCTATTTTAGAACTGCACAGTGTGTGTGTTTTCAGTGACACACTATACCTTCAACTCCTAATTTCTTTACTCTCTCGCCTTGTCCTAGAACGGTCCTCTGTTTTCTCGCCGGGTTTCATGGAAGAGAATGAGCGTTTAAGCAACGTTTTACCCAACACCATGGTCGTGGTCTAATGTTTCTGTGAATAAATCATCCATTCCCAATCTTCTGTTTCTCCCTCAGGCTTCTTTGGTGCCTGCTTGAACAGCTTCATCCATGTGCTGATGTACTCTTACTATGGGCTCTCGGCTATTCCGTCCATGCGCCCTTATCTGTGGTGGAAGAAGTACATTACACAAGGACAGCTGGTGAGCCTTTAAAGCCTACAAGTTATCATTCAGCGTATAGTTCATCCAAAGTCAAGGTTTCGCTGACTGTGACTAAGATGTGACAAAACGGGATGTGTACAAACACCCAGTGGCAGGTTGGTTCCAATCCCTCCTGTCCTCTGCACTGGTAACCACCGACTGAGCATCGTTGTGAGCGGAAGTGAAGGAATTGCTATCTTGAGATGTTCCTAACCCTCTTGGATTGTTTCTGCTCAGTCCCTTCTGCTTGGTCTACAAACAATGAACTGCAGCTATGTGATTCCCTCTGCAGATTCAGTTCTTTCTGACCATGACCCAGACAGTCTGTGCGCTCATTTGGCCGTGTGGGTTCCCTAAAGGTTGGCTGTATTTCCAGACATCCTACATGATCACACTCATTAGCCTTTTCCTAAACTTCTATATGCGGGTGAGTAAATATAAAACCTGTGCATTTCTTAGGAATGTTATTTTCATTCGTCACTGTTCCGTTGAGTGTTTCACGTTTGCTCTAATGGTGACGGGGTAAGACAGCTTTATGTTTCTGGTGTGTTTTCACATATCGGGCACGTCCTAATGTTTTCACCCGTTCCTTATGTTTTCTAGACGTACAAGAAACGCAGTGTTTCACAAAAGAAGGAGTGCGGTCAGAATGGCTCGACGGCGGCCCTGAATGGCCATGTCGACGGGGCCACGGCCAATGAAAGCGTTGTGCACAGGAAAGTGAGGGCGGACTGACGAATGACTCACCTCAAAATCCTCACCGTATTACTTATCTACCTATATAATGTTGCTAAGAGAAATCTAGGTCTTACTATGATGACAAACTAGTTTATTCAAAATAGACAAAAAAAGCCATATTTATCTGAGGAGATTTCAAAAGTTTTGCACACCTGTTATTATTCATATTGAATCAAATTTCATTACAGCTAATTAACAAGAATACAGAACAGGAAAGTACAGTAGCTCTATAGGAACCTTAACCTCAACGGTAGCTTAAATTATACTTATTTCCTATGTTCCTTTAGTTTTGAATTTACTACATATGCACATATCTACATGCTTTTCCATTAGGATACGATTTTGTAAATGGCACCGTCTGTTTCAAATGACCCCCTGAATGTTATTACAGCCGTGTAATATTAAGCGTTAACCCTTAGTTGCTGTTTTTAACCAGGTAACTACCATGTGCATAAGAGACAATGCTGTTCCAGTGTAAATATTCAGTTAGTCGTATTTTTTGGTGAGTATGGCATCGCAAATGATTTACTCAGGAGTGCTATAGTTCAAAATTAGTTGCAATAATAACTTTGACTATATCAGTTGATCAGGTTCGGAAAGTATTTTGCTGACACAAATGGCGCTTGTGTCAGAAAAACAAGTATGTGAACGAAATTTTTATTTTAGGTGTTTGCTTGAATATCGCTATTTTAGTAGCAATGTTTTACATACAAGGACATGTTAAGAGGGCACTAACCCCTGGTAGACAGATGCAGGTGGTAAATCCAAAATCAGAATGAATTATGAGCTCTTTAGTTTGACATGTGTAATATCATAACAGCCCATTGCTAGTAGCTACTGCACAAGACTATTCCCCTACTAGCATTTTTCTTCTTAATGATTTCTCATTGCGCTCTCAACAATCAGATTAATGCTCCTAAACATACATTCTGACATTCTCAGTGTCTCTCTACACCAAATTCATCTCAGTATTAGAATTATCTGTAGGCGTAAACTTTAAATGTCAATCTCCACTTAATGGAGAAATTATGAACGAATACACAGATGTGTAATCTGAACGTAAAACTATTTAACATTTCAACACAATTTAAAGAAACTATTCACTCTTACACTCAAATTAGTTTGTTTCGTTAGATTAAAAACACGCTACATTTTACACAAACAACGTTAAGTATTGCGCTCTCTCCACAGCACTGCCTTAACAATGTTGCTACTTATATTTAAAAATGTTAAAATTGCTTCCCTAAAGGCAGACTCGTCCAAATAACGTAGATGCAGAAAGTAAACAGAATAATGGTTAATGTTCGTCATCAACTCGGAGCATTAAACATCTACGGACTACTTTGCCTTTGCTTCTGTCCCGTGACCACTGTGCTGTAAAGCATTCAATAAACCTGTACACATTCTAAGATCCTGTATAACTGTATGATAACGATGTCTTCCATATTGCTTGTCTTAATATTTGCGGTGTTGCTCAAGGTATCGTTTTTTGTCCGAGTCTGCTATTGGATTATATACTGTGTCATGATTGAATACTTCATTCTGATTGGCTTGAGTGCATGCTTGAGCATACATAATTTACACACTGTATATGCACAAGGTAGATTTTAATCGCTACGGTATTCATTCTTTTCAAGCCAGCTAGTTTGGTTAACTATTGTAGCAAGCAAATATTTGTTAGCTACTTGTTTATATATATATATATATATATATCTAGACACATTAATACAATTCTAGCAACAGACACTTTGCTTAATTATAACCATGGGGCTTGTAGGCGAGATATTTTCCATAAAATGGACAGCCCCAAATCACAATAATTTAGTGCACATATGCCTTCATTATTAAAGCCAAATGATTTCTGTTGTAGGGCAACCAATTGATTTGTTTCATACTGATTGACGTTTAAACAATCACATTAGCTCTTTTCACATGTTTTAACACGTAAGCAATGTGTTGCCTAACAAAAAGTTAAGCTTTGAAAGCCATTTACAGCGACTAATCACGGAAACATGGAAATGCTAATTGAATGATTCTATCAAGTGTTGAAATCTGGTTGGAAGAATGACTCATTTTGAGAAATAGAAATACACATGGATGAACAGTAAGATCAACTTTATATCCACAGTAGTCAAGAAATGTTTTCAGCTTTCCAACAATGCAAGTAAAGCCAGTCTTGAAGCTTTTGCATTTGCAATGTCACAAAGATTATAATTAATAAAATCATTAATGTTTCGTCGGTTTATTTTTTGGTGTATTTAAGGCATAATTAAAAGTCAACTATGAGGTTACAGCCAGTACTAAATAACACCTGGACATATTGATCACTGGATTAAATAAAATAGGTGGTCAAAGTTCCGATTGTCTACTTTTATTGTATGACATTTTAAGACATTTTGGGTGAACTGGTTGGTCAGGGCAATAGCTTTGTGCATTGTACCCTGTGTGATGTTTTTATTTACAACGTTAAGTGAAGCAAGTACATGTACAGAACCCTGTATTTACCCCAATATACTGTACTCAGTTGTACACCCAATTAGTTTCATTAAGGCTTCTGGAGATCTCAGATGATTCCTTCTTTTGTTTGCACACATATAGATTGAGATACTTTACTGAGTCCATAATCTGCGGGTTTAAATTATGATGGCGCTGAGGATTAAAAATATTAGTGATTGGAAAACAGTTTTATAACAATGCGATGAGGACACACCCCAGCTCTACACTTGAACAACAACAAAAGGTAATGTGGTAAATTGCATTTTACCACTCCTTTAAACGTTATTATCGAAGAAAAGCTCCTTTTAAGGATAGTTTCTTCCAAGTAGATTTTTTTGCCTTGTTTTTATTGTGATTCCACCCAGCAATTTTTCAATCATAATATTTTGTTATCTGATAAATTGTGTAGTTAGATCAAATAGTTTTTCATCTCAAACTGTTCCAGCCTTTTAGCCCTGAGTTCCTAGAATATGTAATAGATGGATTATGTTTTCCTGGTCAAGGAAAGTGATTTGGAATTATTCAAAAAGTATGTATTTGCATAATGAGGCAGTATTGTTTGTGTTTGGAGTTGTGTAATAGAGTGGAGTTGTTGCATATATATATGCACTCTCTTCTGTGTGCAGTGTATGGGGCACACACTTTATGCCTCATACTGATAATAAAACAACTCAACACAATTCCCACTTTTGTTTATTCCAGTCAAATTACCAGATAGGAGAAAATCACTTACTAGAGAATTAACAAACAATGTGAAAACAGTCATTGTTGGTGAAAAGTCTATTAACGCAATTTGTAAGTCATTACACTGGACACCTATGCCGTATTTAAAAAGTAAAATCTGCCAAAGAACTTTGATTTGCTAAGATAACCATAGTAGAACCAAGTGGCAACATTACAACATTAGAAGCAGGTGCAAGTTGATTGGTATACATTCATAAAAAAAAAGATTATTCAGCCCAAAGCCAACAGGCAGACAGATTTGCATTTAGCATAGGGTTTGTGTAAACGTCTGTGGCAGCTACGCTACTTCGGTAGTGACGTGTCTCAGCTCCCCTACAGTGGGCGTTCAGAAAATGCTGTGTAGCTCTTCACACGAGCAAAGTAGAAAGATGCATACATGTGGTCCAGATCGAAGGCAGTGACAACCGTCTCTCCGGTGGATCTGCAAAAACATCAATTTCACATTTTTTAAGTTGCTTCAGGAGATGGATAAGACCTCAGAACTAAATGCAAAATGAAATTCCCAATGTATCCCTCTTGCAATGACACCTATATAGGATAATGTAAGGTCAAAACCCAACTGGGTAATGTTTTACCGGTAGGTGTTGTGGCAGGAATGGTGGATCCAATTCAGCTTGTTAAAGCTCTGGCGCCCCCCGGAGGACAACTGCAGGCCCACGTGAAAGCTGTGTTCTGTCTCGGGCACCGCTGGGTTCCGCCTGCAGAACCGAGAGTTCCTCTGGTACTCTGCCATCTTCTGTCCAGAAAAAAAAAAACCCACAAACAGTGATTTGGACAGAAGAAACGTCTGTGGGGAACCACATGAACCAAAGGAGAATGTTCTTTTCCATCACATTATTTGCTCAAAACCCCCTTGCCCCGGCTAGTGTACTTGGATTTAAAGGGAAGATGGAAAAGTGCACTTCAAGAACATGGTTTTCCTCCGTTTGTTTTATATTTCCACACCAGGAGTACAAGACAACCATGCGGAATTGTGAAACGCAATGAGGAGGCCCTGGAAACCCAGGACGCAAGATGGATGCGGCCCCTCTCTCACTCACCTCCTCTTTTCTCTTGGAGACAACGACGAAGACTTTGGTTTGATTGTCTGTGTCTTGAAACAGACGGTAATGACCACACATGATGGACTCAACCCTGTCCAGGGAGAAGGACAGCCATTGGTAACACGTTAAGACCACAAAACCCATCGTGTCCCCCTGAAGCGGGTTTCACCACACACACACACGTGGACGGGCGAGGCGCGCGTCGCTCTGTAGATACCTGGTGTTCCTGGTACGCAGACGAGGAACCGTGAGCAGCGGGTCCTCGGGCGTGGTCAGCATCATGACTTGGCCGTCGGGGAAGAAACGCAGATATCTGGGTGCACATGTGTGTGTGTGTGTGTGTGTGTGAGAGACTGCTGGCAAATTCAAAAGAGAATCAAAGAACACCAGTGACCGAGTGAAGCATCTACCTGTAGTATTCCACCTGGTGCCACGCCCGGTAGAATCCATCAAGGGACTCCTCGCCCTGACGGATGTATGTCGTTTTGCTGATGTAGACGCCTGCAAAATGTACGTTGAATATAAAATCAAGGAATTTGCCAAATATAACAAGCATATGATGAAGTGGGACGGTCGGTAATGACTACGTTTGCGGAACTCACTTCCGACTTAGTTTACTGAAGCCTACCACGTAGCTGGCTTGGAGGTTACAGCGCTCCATCTCCAGCCATATGAAATCAAATATTATTTTGTTTTGTAATGTACGATAACTACCCACACGTATCATCTGTATTGCTGTAGTAAGTGTATACGTGGGGGGGAGGGGGGGGGGTATCCTTAGTGTTAGTTAGGGGGACAAGGAATGTTAGTTACATGTATATTTACTGTTACTGTTTCTTGGGGCTTGGCATTCCGTGTTTAGGCCACGGAGATGGATAAGGTGCTAGACATCCTAGGACATTGCTTTATAACACCAGCTACCCCAAGGTCAATGGTTAGATGGTGGGAATCAGCAGAGACGGAGAAACTAACACTGGCGAGAGCTGTGATTGTACCATCTGGAGACATGTCCTATGACAGCTGAATTAACTTCGAAGACGCCTCCCAGATTCGTTATTTCCCTATAAATCTACATGAACAACTATTGGCCTAACAGTTAAAAATGTGTACATCTAACAAAAGCAAAAGGTTGGAAACATACATAATCCATAAATTAAATGGCGTCATTCCTTTTTGCCCAGGTATGTCAACACACATCGAGCACTCCTGCAATAGATGTTCATTTGATATCATTCATATTCACTGTTGTCTGCCTCTAAGGGGTCTTAATAGAAATGTCATATTAAAAAGTATCAGCGTTAGACGTCTCTGATTATACTTGTCAGCTAATTAAAAGCCCTTGTTCGAATCAGATTTGCCATTTCAGGGTTCCAGGAAAATTGTAAAACATCTGTGGGTGCCTGAGTAAATGGATATATTCATTTGAAATACATTTTTAATATACTGTCAGTGTACTAAAATTCTATTTTTACCCAAATCTAGTTTTGGAAGTAGTAGGTAACTTCTGTTAGACATGTCAATTCAGCTTTCGGAACTATGGAATATCAAACAAGCACATTCTTCTGTTAGAAGGGTTTCCTTTGACTGAATGCGACCCTGTGTTCTGGACGACCATGTCATGACATGGATTTTAACCTTTTTCTTTTTTTTATCCGACTGTTTGTTTACCATCAAAGCGCACACGTGGCCTCTGTAGAAACATCTCCCTCCAGGAGTTGTAGGGCAACAGTTTGGTGCAACTCCTGCCCCACACTTTCAGACAGGCCAGGTGCCAAATCTCTGGGTCCCTGAGGAGAAATCAACAGCAAGAGTATTGCAATCTGCTCAATGAAAAGAAGAAAAAAAAAACATAACTCAGGAGCGTGTTTCATACAGTGTTCGTTAGTCCAGCATTTTCCAAGCAAAAACTAAATTTTATGACAACTGTGGACCGACCGAGCACAAATGTAGAAGCCTCTGCAGACCAGGGACAGCTGCTCCAAGGCACGCAGGTCCAGATCGCTGGACACCACCCAGCGGAAGATGTACATTAACACCTCTGGGGGAAGGGCTGTGGACCCAGAGAGAAGGATGGATGTCATTCAGGATTTGCGTGAGGGCCAGCCAGACACTAAGCCGGGTGTTCCACCACGAATCCGGGGTGTACTCCACTACAAACAGATCCATTAAGGGGCCCTCCCCATTTCGCCCTGTTTGACAAAGCATCACACGTGACGTGAATCCCTCATGGAATTACCTCAGGCAGCCGTTTTCCTGAGACTGAATCATTGCAATGTGGGAGGATACAAACACAGCCAACAACGCACTTGTGCTACATGTTATGAAGGTGATGCGTCCTTTTGCAGAAGTCGCCTTGTATTTTTATTTACATACCATGTAAAATGACCACATTCTTCTGAATCTGTCGTGAGATTCGGGGAACAGGGTGATATTATTCACACATTGCATTTGGTAGGGACAGTTCCTTTTCAACTACTTCATAAACTGTACCTGATATGTGCATCTGTGTCATCTCCACCTCAGGAACACATATCTTCAGAGAGTTGTCTTGCAAAGTCAGCTGCTGGTGAAAGTAAGCCAGTAGATCCTCTATTTCACCATCCATGTCGTTCTCATTGCTAGATAACAAATGCACAGTATCATTCATATGGTAAAGCATATCGTATAGAGAGGAGGAAGCACATGTTTCGTGGATGCAGGCTTCACTCGTAGTGTTATCCAACAGTGGCCAGAAAAAACTTACCCACCGTCGGGATCAGGAGAACGACTGTAGTTGATTTTGAACTCAATGTCAGGGACAATCTGCATAGCCCTGCGATAGTACTTAATTGCTGTAAATAAGAGAGAAACAAAGTTTAGCTATGCTTTGACAAAACAATTATTCCCTACATTTTAAAATGTATAAAATGAATAATAAAATGTTTGGGATTTTTAGATAACGACGACTAGGTTTAGTTTCAACTAGCATTTGCCGTGAAGACTACAAGTGCACACACACACAACAAACCCCCTCTTACACACCAACGGACACCCCACTTACGTTCGCACTACAACTAATTTTGAAGTGAACAAAACAATTCTTGCTTAGCCCAACTTGTCTCACAGACATACCTTCGTAAACAGCTCCATTCTCTTCTTCTGCAACAGCTTTTAAGAACAACTCTCTGGCCTAAGACATAGAGACCAAAGTAGGTGACGACGGCAAAGACAATATTGACAAATGACAACAGTGTTCTGTAAAACATTGTTCTAAACTACGCTGGTCCAAACCGCTGTAACACAACATTACTTTTTCCTCCCGGGCCAGTTCCTGTTTCCTTCTTAGGTCGGCAGCACGTGACAACAGGCCCCTGTTGTCCCCACTGGACCCGGAGCTGGGCTTCAGTTCAGACATCCACTGAGCCCTGAACACACTGAGCTCCACCTGAACGCACAGACAATTGTGTTCAAGGGAAAGACATGAATTTCGTAGGGTTAGGATTAGTGAGCTGTCGTGAACGCTTAGCACACTCTGAGGATGTGTTGTTGCGTAGATCATTTTTGGATTCTTCCGAAGTCTTAAAAAAATGTAGACACGAGGTTTTTAAACTACGGAGCGTGATGTGGTTCAATGGGCCAATTATGGGAATTCAGTTAACGCCAAAAGAAAATAAACGTTATTGACAGAAACGTTGACAGAAAAGTTTGAGACTTATATAGACGTCTTATAAGTTGTGCCTTCTACAAAAATGTTGCTGAGTGAAGCCAATATAAGTCTTTTGTGTGTATATACCTAATAACATGTTTAGTGGTAAGCAATTTTATGCTTTGTGCAATTATAAATACAGGACAGGTGACTTTAATAACAATCTTTTATCACATTTAATTAAGTATATAGGTCTGTTATAATGGCAAACAGGAGTGCTCCACCATGTGGAAGACTGGAGAATTACAAAAACATCATTATATTATAATCCCCCCCTTCCATGAGGTAGGGGAGACTAGCACTTGACTTTCCACTTTTCTACAAGAACTAAAACAGCTGTAAACAGGAATGGGAACGTTTCCTAATAAAACATTGGTTTACCTACTGGTCTTCAATGGCTAGCTTTTCCTTAAGAGACAACCTTTAGAAATGTGCTATGACAGTGGGCCTTAAATAATTACATCCAGAAACAAAGTAATGAACAATCCAAAAGCAGGCATTTTGAAATGTTTCCAATCAAATTTCTGGTAAACCTTTGAAGCGGCAGTGATATTGGGCCATGTTACCTGCAGATTGGAGTCATCTGTATTTTTATTCTCTCCATCTCCATCTTCTACAACACCTCGAGAAATTAGGTTCTCAGCCTGTAGAATGAAATAAAATGTTACAATTTACCGGACGTCATAAATGCAAATGTTCTTCCCAAGCCATCCCATTATTGGTACTTTACTACAGAAAAAGGTTGTTCCAATTCAAAATGGCACAATATTAAATTATTTTGACCAAATATATATATATAGATATATATTTATAATAGGTATATATAAAATATAATAATTATTAAGTACAATGTAGGTCGTTTTTTGCCTTTTGATGTTACTTTACACACAGAATATCTCTGCAATGAATCAATGACTGCAGATATAATAGGTAACTTCTCTCTGGAAACAATTCTACTACACAGTGAAGTTGACTACAAACACAAAGTTCAAAATGTGTTTGCAATTGTAATAAACAAATGAAGAATCAAATAAAAAACAAGACTGCTAAATTAAAATAGTATAGATAACACAGAAAGACTACATAGGCTAGGTATATTTCAGTAAATCATACAGAAATTAATATTATATTATAGGGTCTGACTAACGATGGCCGATCAAGCTGTCTGGAGCCATTCTGAGCACTAGGTGATGTGCGTCGAACTTTATCCTGCTGAAAAGATTTAGATCTATCAACCTTTCAGTAACTAGTCTGATGCCCTCAGACTTCCAGCCACCCTTCTCCCACACCATTACAGCACCTCAAACAGCCTATATCAAAGACACCAGGCAATAAGGATCCATGTATTTGTGCGGCTTATGCAAAATCCTGAATCTGCCCTCGGTTTGACAAGAAAAGGTGGGATACAGTGTCTAGGTAATGTTTTTATCCTCTCAAATGTCCAGTCTTGGTAAACATATGCCCCCTGGTGTATCTTCTTGGTATTACCTTATAGGAGCATAACTCATTGTGGTCAACGGCATCAACTGCCCATCTGTGACCACGATGGATGACTTGTGCGTTCAGAGATATCATTCTACACAGCATTGTTATACCGTGTTGTTATCTGGCAGTTTGTGGCCCACATGTGAGGTTGCACAATGCTTGCCATTCTCCACAGGCGTCTGTCGTCAAACAGCGGTTTCACCCAAAGGACTGCAGCTGCCAAGATGGCTTTTTCTCACTATACTGTGTAACCAATGGGCTGGTTGTGCATGAAAAGCCCCGTGCAAGATACTGAACACCATACAACGCTTTAAGACAATTAGGTTATTAGTTCTGCCCATTCTCACATTCAATGATCCCGTTATTTAACAACTGCTTTCTATTGTAAGCCACCAACCAACGTGACTCACTGGATCTGTAGCAGCTGTCCATTTTTGTGAATGGTTTGGTGTACCTAATAAACGTTTCTTAAAGGTCCTCATCATTGGGGAAAATATGGGTGAAAAAACAAATCAAACAAACATGAAAATTGGTCTTCTTGTATAAATTCAGCCCATTTAAAAAATGAACACGAACATTTGCACAAGATTGCGAATAGAACACACCTAACATCTAAGCAAACGACAACCGCACCTGATGCGTGGCTTGTGATCTGCCCATCAAGATTACCAAAACAAGTGACGTGTGGCGAAACCCAAGCAGGGTTTAGCGTGCATGTGCGACGATTTACTTGGTTAGTTATGTTATCTATTCCTATTTTGAAAACTGGTTGATACATCGCCAGCGTTCGTGGATAAAACCCCAATCATATGTAAACAGTGACAGATCGCTCTGAAAATAATAGCGACACTTCATGGTGCAAGGTATTTGCAAATAACTCAGGCAGCACATGTTTTGATGCACTAGAACACAGACGTTAGTTGCGACCTTAACGACCTGATATTATTCACGTTCACAAGACACGTCAAGTAGAAGAAGGCGTGAGTGACCTTTAGACATTTGCAGGCTACCGGAAGATACCTAGCAAACAACTGGGCAATGATTAACGTTAATGTAACCACCTGGCAGTAGTAAGCGTGAGTGAGCTGTAGCAACTTGCAGGCTAAAGTTAGCTACGCTACCTAGCTAACAACTGTGCAAAGATTAACGTAAGCGTATTAACAAACGACATTGAGCTACCATTATGGCTTATCTGAAATCTCTTCTGTTGTCCGTAAACGTTTTCGGGTGAGGGTCTACAGATCACGGTCAGAAAAACGGACAACACAACGAGGGAATTGGAGGGATCGCAGAAATGCAGCCATTTCGACGACTTGCCTAGTCGCTGCTAAGAGTACAGTCTAGTTCAATGCCAAGAGAAAACATGATGACGTCACGTTAGGATGGTAATGATGAAACCTTCTAAATAAAAGCCTAATTTCCCAATCGGTCACCTAAAACATGAATGTTGATTTTGTGGTGAGACATGCATGAGTTACTATTAAAAAAAAAACACGACCCTTGTCACTGACCAATGTTCACAATGTTGAACTGGGGGGTAGAACGATTCTACGTGCCAGGGAAAAAGAGGCGTTGGCTATATATCAGACTATGTTGTTGTTTTATGGCGGACAAGGTGTGTCGTCGAAGGAAGTGGAAAGTTGAATGTTGAAGTGCTTTTAGTCGGAGCATTCTTCAAAAACAATTATTCTGCTAACTTTTGCTGAAATGTATAATACTATACGTGGCTAGCTACCTCAACCTTGGCAATACGATTGTATCAAACACAACCATTTATTTCTGAGATTCCGATTATTTTTGTATCCAGGTGGAAGAGGAGGCGTTGCCCGAGACCAAGAGTGGCTAATCTATTATAGTATTGACCTAATGATTGAGCTGGTGGGGCGATCCCTGTTTGATGCGGGGCAAAAATAAGTCAATATTACACCTGCCTAGATAAAATAATGTAAGGCATGTCGAGTTTTTCAAAACGATACTTGTTGGAGTGACGTACACATTACATTTTCCCATGGGAGTTTTGGTTTATTTAGCTGGCGCGTGGAAACAGAATACATCTTCATACCTAACAGCACTTTCCAGTACACCCACATTGGAATAATATATTTCCCCAATTTTGAGAAGATCTGAGAGGGTTTGATTAGTGTAAGCAATGCGTTGCATTTTACGCAATATTTCGAAAGCAACGGGGAGCTGTTACCACATTGCTTACACATGCCATACCCTCTCATATTGCGTAAAGGCATAGACAGTGTGTTATTGTTGTTCCAGCTAGCATCGCAATACTAACGATACATTATATGTCCTTTACAGCCTTGTCAATATATGCATTTTGAATAACTGTAACTCTTGGTAATTGGTAAATTAAACCAGTGTAAAACAAAGCGCCGCATCAACCAATAACCTTTTGCAACACCTTCCAGGGGAGTATTATTTTAAATAAATGTATACATACATTTGTAACTTTATAACTTTTACAGAAGGCAGGAATGCTTTATACACTTATTGACCTCTATTGAAAACCGATCAAACTGATAAATACTAATCACAAACGTGGCTCTTGTCAACAAAGGACGATGTGTAAATATGTGCTCTTCTTACCTTGCGTGGGTTTTAATTTTTTTCCTCACCGTCAACAAAGTTTTTAAAACTATTTCCAAAGGTGTGGCAACTTTTTTGTATCTTCGCACAAGGGGAAAACGTTTTTACTAAAGTTGTGTATCAGCACTGCAAAATCAATACATTTTTTGAAGATAGCGTTCTATTTTAAAGGGAAAGCAGTTTGTATTTAAACGGAGAGCTACTGTAACTGAGACAGCTCTTTTTGGTGAAGAGAAACAGAAGAGATAGCTCACAAAAAATACTTGGAATGCCCATCTCTACAACCTACTAGTGATGTTAAACTCTTCAATGTCAACACAAGTATTCTCTTAACTAACTGTATATAGCAAATTAATAACAATTAATAAAAATAACATTGATAATATATTTGCATTGAGCTTTTTTCTCTCCAATATGACAAACGTTATGTTTTGGCCCATGGCCATGTCCGACTAAGGAACCACCTCTTGCGATACCCGTGCAAAAATAAGCTTTTAGACAGAACAGCCATCTTACTATATCTGTGGGATAGAACGCCAACAGGGAAAATCCAGTAGGTGGTGGTAATGGTTACTTGTACTGGTTACGAACCACCGGCGTCAAACACCATTAAAGTACAATGCACAAATCTGCGACGCCCTTGGTAGCGCTGCTGAGATTTGTTGGCCCGCACCCGTGGATGTTGTGAGTAAGCGTGGTCGACTCCCAGTAATTTGGCGATGTGATATTCCAATGTCTGCTGTTCAAGTTAAAACGGAGTGGGTGAGGGTATTTTATTTGTTGCTATACTCTTTGTTGGCAGGAATCAAAGAACGCTTATGCGGCTAGCTAACGTTAGCTGCAGCATTTTTTTTTTTTTTGCTGTAGGTAGAACTAGCTAGCTAGCGAGCTAACTTTAAAAAACATAACATTATTAACTGACCTTCTAGTAAGAAATCTCAGCAGTCAATTATTCTCCACATCTGCATGTCTGCCCTGCTGTAAGGTGACATACTAATGTGCAGTAATCATTACCTGAGCGCTAGAGGGCATGGTGTGACGGTATTCGCCTAAAAAACTAAACAGTAGTTTATTACTGACTTTATGTGCCGACACTGTACCGTTAGCCAGCCATTCAGGTATCCAAATAACCAGTTGGTTACCAAGATCTGACGTTTCGCTGAGCAAATATATTATTTGCATTCAAGCATGGATTACATCTTACAATTAAACCGTCTAAACAAAAATGTATTTTATGGAATTAATCTTTTGTCAACTCCATAATAATTACTGCCGTGCAAGGACGGCCGATCCAGCAAGAAGGCAAAATATCCTGAAAGATTGCTGTAACTTTTTTGGAAGTAACGTAGCCTGTATTCCGTGTGTAATGACTGTAAACAATATGGTAATGGTTTGGTCTTCCTCTAATAACACCAACCCCTTCCTTTCTGTCAGGAGGCTAGAAGGCCATGACAACATGAGTAGTCCAGCTGTGCCTGTGGTCCACTGCTGTTGTCACAGAAAAATCTGGTTACACTCAACAGCTGCCGGGACGCCGCCATTTGTGTTCTCCTCCGGCCCTTAGTGGTCAGATTTACCCCCGGCCATGGTGAAGAGAGGGCAGCACCATGAATAGATACACCACACTACGGCAGCTGGGGGACGGCACTTATGGCTCTGTCATCCTCAGCCGCAGCCTAGAATCAGGAGAGCTGGTCGCCATTAAGAAGTGAGTGGCACATTGCTGTTATTAAAGGAGGTTGCTGTGAATTCTATGCCGTTGCAGCCCGTCAGTATATCCCTCTATGTTACCCCCTGGTGCTTGCATTGGGGGGCTTTATAAGCTACAACTCGGGTTGTAGCTGCTAAGCCCTGTATAAAAATGAGCTGCTTGTGGGGTTTGTTATGATTGGCATTGGCTGATGGCTCCTCCCACATCCATGTGTAGTTAAGCTGACAGCTGGCTAGGCAGTTACTGATGAATACATTATGGTGGGTGACTGACAGGCCCATCTGTTTGCCTGATTTAAAATAAGGAAAATGGCATGTGTTGGCAGGTACCTTTGGGCAACTTAAAAGCCTCTGGCTTCTATTTATAGCTTCTGCAGTAAGTAAGTGGGGGGGGGGGGGGGGGGGGGGG